>BQKZ01007071.1:5114-25089 GCA_036244855.1 Temnopleurus reevesii | reverse complement strand
CCATCTTTCTTGAGGCACTCGAGAAGCTTGTAGTAGACGGAACCAAACATGGGAATAGCTGTGAGTAAGACTGATAAATCAGAAACATCGGTGCCAGGTTTGAAGAAAGGAACACGGTGGGCTGGAAGGATGTATTTGTCAGTCTCCGGGTTGATGTCAACAATATCGGCTGAAACCATTACCCCTAGCCATTCCTGCACATACCTAAATGATGGAAGAAAAGCAAAATAGTGGTGAGTCTATACCTACATAACTAAACCTAGTTTTAGTTGCGTGTGGTGCTCTTGAGCTAGTGTTTCATAGATATAATAATTAGATAATTTATATAGAGCAGTCACAATATGGATATATTCTACTGCGCTGAGAAGCTAGGATCTGTGGATATTGTTCACAGGTACCAAATATTATTTGAAAAAAATTGAAATTGGAAAGATTAATAAATATTGAGTTTGATTAGCTTCCCTATATCAAAATGGTTGGAATTGATTATCAAACAGAAGTCTAATTGAAGTTTGAACTGAGCCACCATGTATATATGTTAGGCAAAAAAAAAAGGTTAGGGAGCACTATTAAATATAAGTTTATATATTAAAGACCAGAGCTTGAGCAAAATCAACCAGGCTTCAATCGAGGGCTTGGTATACATATAGCATAAATACAGATGACTGAATGTCGGATTCCCTCTCGTTACCATAATAAAAAGCACTAAATACTATTTGTCCGCCCCCTTCCAAGATGGTAGCAATGCAGGGGGTGGAACTGTGATCACAATGGCGATGACGACATGTTGTGTGCCGTTGCCTCGTTTCACTTCATTGATTTACACAGTTTACTTATGTACCTGACAAAAATAGATCTTACATCGATGCATAAAATCGCCTATAGGTTATCAAGAACCTGTATCCAGTTAAAAATTATATATGGTGTACTTAGATAACTAATGAAAGATAGACTTGGGTATAGTTTTATGCACATCCTATCAATTATATTGCATAAATCGGGCCGATAACACCTAATAGTGCGATCACTTTTCAACAGAATTTGCCGGTATCGCTAATTAATTCACCAATCAGCACTACCATTGTTCATTGAATCTGCGCCTCCTAGGAATTCTATTCATCCCCCGCTTGTCATGCTTGTACGTGCTATTCATCACGATCGCTTCATTATCTACTTTACATTCTTGACACATTATCTTGCTCTGTCATTTCTGCCCTGAATAAATTACGACGGCTCGTTTCAAGAGTGAAAATCAAATTTACAATTAAAATCACGTTTTAAGGAATTTTATTTGACGGAGTATCATAAATGTTAATCATACCAACTCTTTACCTATCTGAGCTCATCCTTCTTCAATTTTCAGACACATACGAGCTTTAATCTTTGTGTTCTTGGCGATTTTGTGTATCAATGTAGGGACTATTTTCGTCATATACATAAGTAAACTGTGTAAATCACTGAAGTGAATCAAGACAGCCGCACACAACATGTCGTCATCAAGTTTTTCCTCCCCCGCAAAGTTATTGATCCCGGCCGTGTTTGGGAGGGGGTGGACAAAAAGTTTTAACATGAATTTGTGCTATAGCGAAGTTGAATGTAATTTTCAATTATCTGTATGTGTATTCTCCATCAACTTAGTTCTCGATCGAGGCATAATGTAGGCATTTGCGAATTCGGTCAAGCTGAGGACTTTAAGTACTAATATATATTCAGTACTTAAGGTACTTCATGGTTCTTTAGTACAAACAGATGTGCAAACAGTTTGAAATAAATTGATATAATGATTACAATTACATGTATGTTATATTAATTATAATAAAATAATGGGAAAGAAATTAGTCTGGTCGTGATCTACACCAAAAATGCCGTAATAATCAACCGTGATTGTGGGCGTATACGGAAAGATACATGAGGTTCAATATATCTGGAAATAGCCCATATATGAAATAATATGAAACACACTATGATTATTTTCACACATGAATGATCTATTTCATTACACCATTTGAAATAAAAAGTGAGCCCATGGTGAAGTGAAACACTCAAAAATCTAACTTTATTTGAGTAGTTTATGTTTGCTACAAGGCATTGAGGGTTGGAGAGGGAGTATGCAGGTAAACTCTGTGAGTATGAAGATGGGGATGCTCTCCACTTCTTTCCCTCCTTCCATATCCTCCAAGAGCCCACCTGCTTCTTTGTCCAGTCTAATAAGGACAAGCTGGATCAACCTGCACTCAACATAGATGACCCCATCTGAGCCAACCCTTCCATTTATTTCACATCAGGGTTATATGTTTCATAAAGTTGTTTGTACGTCTACGATGACTCTTATCAATGACTGGTGACCCTCTCCTGTATTAAATGATAAATCCTGGTGCGTAATTGCACCTAAGAAAGGGTAAGTAGATCAGGATTCTCCACTCGCGGTTTTGTCCCGGGGCACCGCCTGGCTAAAATTTGAAAAAGCAGTGTTCAACCCAGACAAAATTTCTCCCGCCTCGACAAAAACTAGACATGCCCATACAAGAGAATCAATACATTATATGCAAACAGCTTTATGAAACACAATCCTCGTCTTTGATTCCTTTCATCAATATCCTCAGCCTCCACTTTGCAATATATTGAGGGTCCACTGATACAAAGCCGTACCTTCATTTGGAGTGAAAAAGAGGTTTTAGTGTAAAAATGTTCAGGAAAATGTGGCCTATCTAATAAACACAAATGCATCAAATGTTCCTTATAAAGACATCATATTGCTGTTTTAGATTTTATATTCAAATGAGCAATGTGGACCAAAACATTTGAATTCATTTTACTCAATGCATTTTTCTAAAAGGGGCCAAATATGTTGGTTTACCAATACATTCAAATTTAGGCACGTTTCTTGCGAACAACCATAATTACATGATATTCCTTACACCAGTTTGTAACAATCTAACTACTAGTTTCTAGTTTCCATACCTTACTTGTTGCTATGTCCGGCAAGCCCTGGGCAAGATTTTGCATCATCAAGAACAACCTTTGTGTATAAAAGAATGCATGAAATTTGCATCTATTAGTAAATCTGCCTATTGGAGATACATTTTCCTGTCACCGACCTGTATCATAAATTAAATTACAAACCAAGCATACCTTTCTTTGTGACCAGCTTCTTCAGCAATCTCTTTGACAGATCTCTCCTGATCACCAAGCTTTACCAGAGCGTCAAACAAACCAGATTGGACTCCCAACGCTGTCGAGAGGCACACAAAGCCATCGATAACCTACAGTATGGGATAGAACAAGATATGAAAACAGCTCTACATAATTTCTCTCATCATAATTTCTCATAATTTCTCTTGTAAATATAAAATCAACTTTTTAATGTTTACCCCTACATTTTGTGAGTGTTCAATTCTAGTTCGCTGTTCAATCATTCATTTTTCATTGTATGTATTCTTGTACATATATCTGTAATTCGGCCATTAGGCCGTGAAAGATATCATAATTGTAAACTGTTTTAAATAAATAGATAAATAAATCATACAGAAATTTATACTAAAAACAATATTCCTTACTTTTCCTAACCTATTTTACTTCTTAAGAAGGTTAAAATGTTATCATTTATTCCTGCAAGGACTATTTCATTGATATTTGGTAATCGATTTGTAATAGCACAAAACACATTTCCTTATCAAAGCACCACCTCATAAAAGTGCTCCTCATTAACATGCTGAACAGGTGTTCAATGAGTATGGAAGTAGAAGTAGAAGGTACCAACATTATGCCGAAATCATACCTGCCAACCAAGATCTGATTCTTCTTCTTATACCCATCATTAGGGGGTATCAACATATTTGAATGCTCTAAGGTATTCAGAAACAATAACACCAGTACACATTTACCTGCCTCCTAATTAAGACACCCTTTTGTTAATGTATAGCATCAAAGAAAAAAAATGGCGTGGGCGGTGTTTCACCAAGTCATTCTTAAAGTTACGCACGACTTTACGTTCGACTTCTATCAGTTCTTGCGCTGAATGCCCGTAATAATGCAAACCATTACACACAAGAAGGGGTACCAGTCGAACATAAAGTCTTTCTTTCTTGGTGAAACACCTCCCTGGAATCAATAATGTTTCTGGTATGCCTTTATGCATCAACAAACATATTTCTAAAAAATAAATGCAAGAAGGAAGACCTGCCAGTAATAGTTACCTTACCGAGCACTCTGAATAATGTGATTAAAATAAAGAAGATGCAGGTCTGGCAAAAACATATTTCCAGAACTCAACATTTACAGGAAATATATTTGGACAAAATATCAAATGAGTCACAATGGAATGACTGACCTGATTATTGAATCTCTTTCCAAACTGCTCTGTAGTCTCCTTCTCTTCAGCCATCATAAATCTGAAATGAAACTAGAAATCAGTAAAATGATTGATCATATAATTGTATTATTTGATTGTTAGAATAAAATACAGAATATGGTTACATGTAGGCCCTAATGTTATTGAAGGTTGATTGCCAATACATATTTCACCATTGATCAACTAAGTACGAGAAGTAGGAAGCTCAATAATGTAGAAAAAAACAATGTTATTGTAAAATGGGGTAAACTGGAACATGGGAAGTGAACAAAACTGTGATCCTTCAAGAATCCATTCTGATCGGGAAACTGTGACAAAAAGGTTTGCAATTAATCGCTAATGAACATGGCCAATCAAGATCTTTGTTGCAGGCAAGTTTTGTTTAATGGACTGACAAGTAACCAATCTGAATTGCTCTTTCAAATTATTGATTTATCTCAAAACTCTACATTGGAGGTTAAGGGTCAAGGTGGATCACTATGTGGATACAGTTGTAAGAAATCGGTGTAAAAATGGCTTTATAAATTTAGCACATATGATTAAACCAGAAAGAAACAAATTTTGTAAGTTTTGTCTTTGTTAATCTTGGAAATTTTTTGTTTGGATTATGTTTGTTTAAATAGGTTGATAAATATGAAATTGCACTTTTGTATTACCCTAACTCCTAAGATTTATTATTTTGCAATGCCTCTAATTCACAACTTAAAGTTCATTTGGGATTTTCACTAATTTTACTTCTTAACTGCCCTTTTGTTTCTAGTGCACCTTGAGCATACAGCAGGAAGGAGTTGGTGCATCACAAATCACAGATTACTGATAATATGCCCAATGTCCTTGCATATTCTTAGGGCTTGATATTTAAAAAAAAAACAGCAATGACTTCTTTTATTTAGGAACCTCACCAGGGGTGGTATTCTGAAAACATAAAGTTCATGGTTCTTCTCTAATTCACAGTCACATACTTAGAATTGGACCAATATTCTGAAAACATCCTAATGTTACCTTTCTTCCTAATGTTTCTCCCTAAATTTCTTTTTAACGGTTGAAAAGGTAGACCATATGACCATTTACAGAAGACAATCTCTGATGACGCATGATGACAAGATGAAGATCAAAGGGGTAACTTATGGGCCCTCCTGAATCCTGATGATCATCATCGTCATCATCATCTGGGACTACCGAGCTGCGAGTGAGGTATTTGAACCAAAATCACACAGATAAAAATCTGTGTGAAAATTAATTGACGCTTAAAAAATGATTCTAGCTACTATGTCTCTTTTTTGGCAACTTTCTCTATCATATCAGCTCACAGTAAAATGCATGATATATATATATATGTTTTTAAAAATCTGACACAATCAAAGGGCTCTGGCAGTATGGAAGCCAAACGAGCAAGCCCGGGCGTCTTCGGCAGGGATTCCCGTCGGCGGAGTCCCCAGCCATGCCTGCGCCAGTGGAGGACATTTGGAGGAAGAGGCTTTTGCATCGAGTTACCCAGTTGTTTTTTGACAAAATTTGTTAATGATACAAGTACGTATACTAAATATCGGCATGCCTTAAGATCTTGGGTGTGATAAATACATTTCTACTCACCAGATCACACACAGAAAATAGATATTCTTTATCCAAAATATGATGTTGTTCGTCGATTGTGGTGGGTAATTGTGGTGCTGGACCTGCTGCTGACCTTTGACCAAGAGTTTTTGCATGCGCCTTTGATATCATTTGTGTGCAGATTTTTGTTCAGTGGAAATGAAAATGGCTAACTAAATCGACATTTAGCATTTTTATTTTCCTCTTGCAATATAACTTTAGAGAGCTTATGGTAATATCTACATTTCAAGGAACACACAGGTTTAAAATGCTTTGATACGGATTAGCTATTCATGAAATACAAGAAATGGTCTGAATTAAGAATACACCCGGAGTGGGCGTGGCATGGGCGTGTCCACGTGGGCGTGTCAAAATGTGGGAATAGTGATCATGTGGACCAATGGAGGAGGATCACCAATACAACTATCGGGACAATAAGGCAGTTAAGGAATTGGGCTGAGGGAATGAAGGATGGGAGAATATTAAAAAGGAGAATGAAAAGCCATGGACATCGTAGGTGGTATATATAGTTGTGGTAGTGACGATGGTGGCGGTGATGGTGGAGGAGGGGGAGGGAGGAGGCGAGGAAGAGGAGGGGGAAGAGAAGGAGGAGGAGATGGAGGAGGAGGAGAAGGAGGAGATGGTGATTATGACCATTTACAAGACAGAGAAGAATAGAAATAGGAAAAAGAAGAAGGAAATATACATGGAAAGAACAGGACAAAAGTAGAAAGATGATGTTTCTAATTCACATGAGAAGCAATGATGTTATCTGTTAACAATATTGACTTAATGTCATAAAACCCAACGTTAGTCCCATATGAATACATTTGAAAGTATGAAAGAAATAAGAAGAAGAAAAAAAGAAGAAGATAAAGAAGAAGTAGATGTAGAAGAAACAAGAGGAATAAGAAGAACAAGAAGAAGAGGAGATGGAGAAGGAGAAAGTGACGAGAGCAGAGGAGGAAGATGAGGAAGAAGAATGAGAGAAAATAATAAGCAGAAGAGAAATGAGGAAAAAGAATGAAAAATGTAAAGAAGAAGAAGAGAAGAAGAAAGAAGAAGAAAATTAAGGCAGATGGGGGGAACAGAGGAGCAGAATGTAAACAATGCAAACTGTCACTAAAATGTTTCATCCTGAATAATGATCCAGATAGTGCTCTTCCCATTGATGATGGAACTGGAGTTTAAATCTCCTTAAAATTACCCCTTGACAAACATCCAACTTTTTTTGTAGAAGATATTTGATGATTTTGTCAACTTTTTCTACAAGGAATCTCTCGTTTGTTTTATTATTTACATTTTGGTGCTTTATTTTTTTTTCAAAGTGAAAATACCATAATCATGGTTTCATATTCTTATAATGAGCATTTCTTGATGAAGTTAATCAAGACTATTAAAGACTCTTCGAAAATATCCAAAGGTTGAATCAATAAATGTATCTGCACTCACATATCTATCAACAAAAATATATCTGTACATTTCATTTCGCGTTGAAAGGAAGAAAGCTAGGGGGTTTAAAATGATATAATAAAATAAATTTCTTGATGAGAAGTGCACAACATATGGCATAATAGAAAACACATGACAAAAATGCCAATATACATGAAAAATCACTGTTGAACTAAACACATATTCATAACTATTTATTGTCCAGTTTGCTTCAAACTCTTTTTTTTTTATATGCCTGAATTTTCGGCCTTTATTCAAAGCAAGATTTTTCTGGGGGCAGTTCCAGTTTTTAAGTGATTGTCATTTACACCCTTTACATAACATTTAAGTTAAATGGAAATATTCACTGATTAAATACTGTTTTTTCATAGTAACATAAAATATGAATGGGATTTCTATGTACAAAAAAAGTCAATTCTTTCTCTTCCTTATAACGCTTGTGTTTGTGTTCCACAGATCTTAATTTGTACTACATCATAAAAAAATTAGAATTTGAGAAAAACGCAATTTACACTAAATATTTGTATCACATACATTTAATATAAAACATTACAAATTCATAAGTAAATCACAAATCACAATGAAATAGACAATGTAGTACTGTTGATTAAATGCCAAAGTAATTAAGATAGAAGACATACATATTGAAAATGATATATTGCTCCTACAAATAAATTCATGCACATTATAAAACAAGCGTGATGGAAAATATCATAGTAATTTTGTTCCAATGTCAGAGATTCTTTGCATCCATGTTATAGCAAGACATTTTTTTATTCTCTGATTAAATGTAATGAACTATTTTGTTCAAAACAACAACCACTGATATTGGCATGAATTATATTGGATTACATGCGCAACAAATAATTTAATTATCCCGAGTGCAAGTTTGTTTCAACAAGGCCACAGGCAGAGATGAATGGACCTGCATGCGGGATTATTATTTTTTTTAGTTATTATAGGGGGTGTTGTTCAAAAGTTGCGATTGATCGCAAGTTGCAGTTGATCGGAACATGCCAATCAAATCATTGTTTCATATGCATCTTGTTAAATGCGCAGACCGCGTGCAAATGAAAATGCGCGTAAAAATTTGGAAAGTTGCAGTTGATTTTGAACAACATCCCCTTAGTCTAATAATTGTCCTTAAACATGTACTAATAATTAAGGCAAATTATAGGTCTAAAATCTGAAGACATTACAAAGCACATTCTTTGGGTATGCTTCTGCCATGATATATGCTATAGAAATACAGTTTGTTATCATTATCATTATTAGTATTGCACAACAGACATAACATTAAATCACATTTTACTTCAAGCATAAACTTTCTACATCACAATGATAATAAGCATGTGCGTTTGTACATTCTTACTGAAATGTAGGCAAACGATAAAGAGCTCAGCTACTTGTGCAATGTATAAAACATTTATGCATGTCAATAGCAATGCATATTGTACATGCCCTACTTATTAATACAGTAATATCACTACAGTGGAAACTCGGTATAAAGAGATCTGATGTAACGAAATATCTGATATAAAAAGGTAATAAATCTGGTCCCAGCTCTTTACAACTTATTGTTTTTAACTCTGCTATAAAGAGATTACTGCTATAACAAGGTAATTTTGATGGTCCCAAGCACCTCATTATACTGAGTTTCCACTGTAATAAGTTTTAGCAGTTGGATTGCCAATCAAAGGAATGAATAAGAACCATTGTTAAAGTATCAATGAATATGATAAAGTGGACCTGACTTAGGAGGTGTTGCTAGAATGTTGCAACTACCCATCAGTTGCAAATTGAAACAGACATTTATATTCATGCATGGTCTGCAGTTTTAACAAGCCAGTTATAAATAATGATTCTGATATGTTCCGATCAACTGCAACTTTCTAGCATCATCTCCATAGTGTTTCAATCACAGGTATATGACTTTATGATTTTCTATTTCAACAAGAAATCTATTCATCTTGTGCTATAGGCAGGCTGCTAGCTGTAACATTTTTTGAAGGTCTGAGCACCTTATTAGGATATTCTGCTAACACCAGGGTAATATTTGTATATCAACTAGAGGTACGTTGTGAAATATCATTTTAAGGTATATTGTTTTCTCATTATTCATACCATAAAAAAAGGCACCTACAATACATAGAAAATTTTAATTGTGTATGGCAAATCATCTGGTCCCTGGTACTGAGAATATGGAAAGAATTACATCATCATGATCACCGAAAAAGTTATTTAAAGAGAGGCATTGGTTGTCCTTGAAAAGGATGTTATCAAATTATGGGAGAACATTTTGATGACCAAGTAAGATGCCAATCATATTGACACGCAAAAAGTTCACAAATCATCAGATGTCTTACATAAAAGCATGAAAACATGGCCAACTACACATTCAAATACATATATGGACATTTGTTTTGTCTGCACAAAAATCAACTTGAATAGAATAACAGAAGAAGAGTCAATAATCGTATACACCATGTAACCAGCTACATCATGCAAAATACATAAAATTATATGTATAATAAAATGATAACCATAGCAATTTATATTTAATGATGTATTATTACAAAATTCGATTATTCAATGTATTATTTCTTCTAGGTAATTATTTCAGATACAAAGATGAATAAATTATAGATTTTATTCCTTATTAAAGCAGCACGATGATTTGATTGTTAAATAATCCAGATATGTCTATAAGACTATATGTCTATTGGAATAAACAGATAAATAAATAACTCTATTATACTATATACTTGTTTTTTTTCTGGTACAGCATTGTAATCCAAATAGTTTTAATGGAGCACAACCATAACAAAATTCTCTTTCAAGAAATAATAAATAACAAACAGTTTAATCTACAAATAAAGGAGACTTTGATATTTTAACGTGAAACATCAGGTCTAGTGGATTATAATGAAGCATATTGAGTTAATTCATTTTTTAAATCAAGAGAAAAAATTAAAAGATGATGCAAAAACAAATAATTTTTTTATATCCATGTGAAGCATGTTCTTCAAAGACAATAGATTATAAATAAATGTATCGAATTGGTAGTGTTGTTAAAATTATTCTTTTAACATTTAAATTCATTGTGAACTGGTCCAAAAGGTAAGAAGGGCTAACTGCACAAAAGCAATGTGACTAGGAGGCAAGGAAAGGCATACAATATGTTACATTCCCTCTCTCTTTTTTTCTATATAACACATGAAACACTCCCTTTTCATCCAGGCAATCTTTTAATTTCATTTATTTTATTTTTTTCCTATTTTCATTGGGCATTTCACAAAGCTGAAATATTGAACTAAAGTAATAACCTGATTGGTCCAAGTGAAAACAAAATGCCTATAAGTATTTGTTCCAAGCATTTGAGGGAATAATGAGAGACCTCTTATTGTTATCACTGCCATAAGCTTATTTAGTAAATGGTCAAAGCTATCTATTATGTGTACTTTTTACACAACATATGAAGGGTGAGAAATCATTTTTCTGACAGAATTTATAAAATCAGAAGCGAGGATCCAGTGTTGATTAAGCACTTGTCAGAAGGGCGCACTCTAATTACATTCTACATGATCACTTAGGTAATAGACACTTGTTACGGAAAGACTTGTCATTTATTGCTTAATTTTTGCCTTAAGTTGTAGAAACTCACCTGAAATTAACATTAAAACAAGTGTCTTACCGCAGACTCTTTGATCTATGTAAAATATTACTCTTGATTCATCAGGCCTTAGACAGTGCAGATAGGCATCAGTTTAGAAAAAAGTTTTCTCATGTTGGAAAAGGATGCTTTTTAAATATCTCTAAGCACTTAAGTGAACAACACAGTCCCATAAGAGATATGTTATTGTTGCCTCCCATAGCGTAGCTTTGGACCCAAGGGATCTTCAGACAGTGCACATAGGCCTCTGTGAATATGAACTTCTCACATGCTGTAGGTGCGACGCAGTGTGCTGTCGGGCATACCACCAGATCTGCTAGACTCCGAGGGAGGGAATTCACATCAACGATGTCTGCAGGATTATAGAGTTGAAAAAGAAAGGGAAAAGTTTGCTTAGAGCAGTACATTTAAACACATTTTTTTATGACAAGAGGTAAATTGTACCAATTTATATTTTTTGTGACATACAAAACAAATCAGGTAGATCAGAAATAATAAAATAATACGACATAGATGATAAATGAGATATCAATCTGGTACAGATAAGCTGTATAATTTCTATCAGAAGGAGAATTTTAGAGATAATTGTCTGAACTCTTGTAAAAGTAAAATCTGTCACATTTGCTATTGGACTTTCCCTCAATTGGATTCAATATACAAAAAAAACACACTAATATTTGCCAAAATACATTAAAGAGACAATTTCTGCAACATTGCAAATGGTTTCATAAATCTTCCACAAAAAGAGCAACGCACTCGATACACAAATTATGCGAAGACCTCCCAACCTTCTAGGCTAAAAAGAGGGATGATACAGCTAAAAAGGAGG
The DNA here is from genome assembly GCA_036244855.1 of Temnopleurus reevesii. Lineage (NCBI taxonomy): Eukaryota > Metazoa > Echinodermata > Echinoidea > Temnopleuroida > Temnopleuridae > Temnopleurus > Temnopleurus reevesii. The sequence goes on along the minus strand of BQKZ01007071.1, from coordinate 13,191 downwards.
AAATAAAAATAATTCCCAAAGGGATATGTAGTAAAAGTACCATAAAAATCATAACATTCAATGAAAAACGGAGTGTGAGATAACAAAAAAATCATATTCTTCTCTCCAAATTCATAATATTTGGGATATCTGACTGATTCATATTGATACATCATTTTGTTCAATGGTGCTTCATACAACTTATTGTTATGGATCCAAGGATCTCACTGTTTAGGTGTCTCCACTGTATATAAAGTACATGTAAGACCATCTCACCTTTATACAAGTGGACAGCATTGAAGCTTAATTCTAACAGTGTTTTAGGCTGGTCCTTGGGTGTTGTCTCATCATAATGGACCTTCAACTCTGGAGGTAGAATACCACGATAGGATCCAATTTGAATGCACTTATCAACTGAAGGCCTCGATCCACATCTTCATTGGGAAGAAAAGAGGTAAATAGCATAATTCTATGTCTAATGTATCTAGAAATATGAAGTAATCAATTACTTGTTCTCATGAAGCATGACCAATAGTACAAAGAAAANCCACAAAGCTGAAATATTGAACTAAAGTAATAACCTGATTGGTCCAAGTGAAAACAAAATGCCAATAAGTATTTGTTCCAAGCATTTGAGGGAATAATGAGAGACCTCTTATTGTTATCACTGCCATAAGCTTATTTAGTAAATGGTCAAAGCTATCTATTATGTGTACTTTTTACACAACATATGAAGGGTGAGAAATCATTTTTCTGACAGAATTTATAAAATCAGAAGCGAGGATCCAGTGTTGATTAAGCACTTGTCAGAAGGGCTCACTCTAATTACATTCTACATGATCACTTAGGTAATAGACACTTGTTACGGAAAGACTTGTCATTTATTGCTTAATTTTTGCCTTAAGTTGTAGAAACTCACCTGAAATTAACATTAAAACAAGTGTCTTACCGCAGACTCTTTGATCTATGTAAAATATTACTCTTGATTCATCAGGCCTTAGACAGTGCAGATAGGCATCAGTTTAGAAAAAAGTTTTCTCATGTTGGAAAAGGATGCTTTTTAAATATCTCTAAGCACTTAAGTGAACAACACAGTCCCATAAGAGATATGTTATTGTTGCCTCCCATAGCGTAGCTTTGGACCCAAGGGATCTTCAGACAGTGCACATAGGCCTCTGTGAATATGAACTTCTCACATGCTGTAGGTGCGACACAGTGTGCTGTGGGGCATACCACCAGATCTGCTAGACTCCGAGGGAGGGAATTCACATCAACGATGTCTGCAGGATTATAGAGTTGAAAAAGAAAGGGAAAAGTTTGCTTAGAGCAGTACATTTAAACACATTTTTTTATGACAAGAGGTAAATTGTACCAATTTATATTTTCTTTGAAATACAAGACAAATCAGGTAGATCAGAAATAATAAAATAATACGACATAGATGATAAATGAGATATCAATCTGGTACAGATAAGCTGTATAATTTCTATCAGAAGGAGAATTTTAGAGATAATTGTCTGAACTCTTGTAAAAGTAAAATCTGTCACATTTGCTATTGGACTTTCCCTCAATTGGATTCAATATACAAAAAAAACACACTAATATTTGCCAAAATACATTAAAGAGACAATTTCTGCAACGTTGCAAATGGTTTAATAAATCTTCCCCAAAAAGAGCAACGCACTCGATACACAAATTATGCGAAGACCTCCCAACCTTCTAGGCTAAAAAGAGGGATGATACAGCTAAAAAGGAGGAAATAAAAATAATTCCCAAAGGGATATGTAGTAAAAGTACCATAAAAATCATAACATTCAATGAAAAACGGAGTGTGAGATAACAAAAAAATCATATTCTTCTCTCCAAATTCATAATATTTGGGATATCTGACTGATTCATATTGATACATCATTTTGTTCAATGGTGCTTCATACAACTTATTGTTATGGATCCAAGGATCTCACTGTTTAGGTGTCTCCACTGTATATAAAGTACATGTAAGACCATCTCACCTTTATACAAGTGGACAGCATTGAAGCTTAATTCTAACAGTGTTTTAGGCTGGTCCTTGGGTGTTGTCTCATCATAATGGACCTTCAACTCTGGAGGTAGAATACCACGATAGGATCCAATTTGAATGCACTTATCAACTGAAGGCCTCGATCCACATCTTCATTGGGAAGAAAAGAGGTAAATAGCATAATTCTATGTCTAATGTATCTAGAAATATGAAGTAATCAATTACTTGTTCTCATGAAGCATGACCAATAGTACAAAGAAAAATGCATGCAATTTCACTTCAGTACATAAAATTGACCCTAAATAACTTTATTTCAACACTAGTTAGCGAGACATAAGCAAATAAATATATCTTGCCCGATCGAGGCATGGAGCCTAAATCAGAGTTAGGCTTTGGACGTGCAGGCATTCTTCGTGTGAACGTCCGTATTTCTTAAAGGTGTGAACTAGTCTTCATACAAGTTGTCTTTCTTTTTTTTTTTGAAAAACATTCAACCTTTTTAATTCAATATCTAAAAACTAAACACGTTCTTCATCTCGAGTGATGTTAAGGAGAGCAAATTATCAGCGCATAGAGACATTGTATGTGATATGCGCTTTATAAGAATAGTATATTATTATTATTATTATTATTATTTTTGGCCTCAGAGATAGTTTAAAGTGTACGTTTTCTCACCTACATACTCCTATTTGCTTGTTGTATAATGTGAAGGGTATGGTGCATAGGCTAGGGTTGCTATCTACATAGAGGTGTTGGAGATTTGGTAACCAGCCCAGTCCTGAAAATCAATCAGTGAATTACAGATTAAGAAATAGTATTTTTATTGTGATGGTTAACTATATTCCCTCAGTATCCATTTTCTTGTCACCTTTAAAAGAGTTACACAGCCATGTACCCCAAAAAAATTAACTGTCAACATGTTTCACAATACAAAAGAGCTATTGGCGGATACCTCTATCTCATTTCAATAAACATTCATATTACAAAAATGATGCCTCTAAATTAATAAGAGAAAAACTAACACAATGAAACTTTTTAGAACTTGCTTTGGATGCAAAATAAACTTCTATTGTGAATGATAAAGTTGATCATAACGAACTGTAACAAAATTCAAGAAGTTTAGTTCAAATATTGTATCCAAGGATGATGTTCTATAACTTCTTCAATCACCATTGCTCAAATCAAATTGACATGATCAAATCAATGAAAAGTCCTAAGATGCAATAATATAATCCACCTGGCATAGTTTGAAGAGGTAGAGATTACATATAGTGATGTGCAGGGCAAACATGCTGAAGTGGGGGTACACTGATAGCTCTGCAGAGTGTGAGTGTGGGTAGGGCAGTCAGACTGTGGCTCATCTTCTAAGCTGCAATAACATTTTACAACCTTGTACCGAGAAGGATCTGATAGTGGTGAATGACGTGGCACTTGGATGCGCTAGACATTGGGAAACGGTTGTATGATGACATGAGATAACTGATAACAAAATATATTCAGTAGTCTGCATCATACATTATAAACAGACAAACTTACTCATGGGCAAAACTAGAAGATTATTGCCTGTTGCTGACATTTCTTTGAGATGTTGGAGATTAATAAGACTTCTTGGCAAGAATGTGAGCTTATTGCGGTCTAGGTGAAGTGTTTCAAGAGAGGCACATTGCCCTATCTCTGAGGGTAGGCTTGTAAGTTGGTTGTCCATCAGGTTTAACACAGTCAGCTGCTTCAACTCACCAATTCCTGTTGGAAATTGGAATCAAAATCAGAAACAAATAAAGTACTGTAGAAGATGAAATTTTCGCAAAGTTCACGACCATGAATTCACTAAATTTCTACTTATTATAATGCCCATGGATTTGTGTACAATGATCTTTCAAAATGTGAAAATAACAGCCTATTAATATAAAAATACATTGTATGTTTGAAAATTAGTGAATTCGCTAAGATTCCCTAAAATAATGACTTTTACAACATAAGGTTGAAAAAATCACTGAACATTCATGTTTTCAATTTAAAGATTCCTCATCTAAACCGATATTGCTTTTCTTCAAATTTAATAATAGCCTAAACTATTGTGATTTTCCAAATAAAACATTCAAAGCATGAGGTAATTATGTCATCAAAACTGAATTTTGCTTCAGTCAGTGGTCTAAAAAATTAACCAGTAATATCAAAGTGTACTAACTGAGGGTAAATAGCAAAAACAAACATTAATTCAGTGAACTGGGCAGCACTGGAACTGGGAAAGCAATAATTGTGCATAGATGAGAGAGTGATGGAAAAAATGTATAAATAAGTCCATAATAATCTCTCACCTGGTGGCAGGGAAGGTAGACGATTTATTGACATGTAGAGCTCTTTGAGGCTAGAACACTGGCAGAGAATATTAGGAAATCTGCTGAACATATTCTGACTCAAGTCTAGGGATTCCAGTGACTTCAACAGTCTTATCTCTAAAAGAGAATAAAAAGAAAGAATGATACAAAGACATTTATTTATTTGTCTCCAATGAAATATTATGTGGTAATACCAATTTTGGGGTATGCTATCATACAATAGAAGCATAATATGTAACCCTTATTTGAATTGTTGGAGATGAATTTGGTTTCATTACACTATTCTGAGCTTATTTATTTGTAAAAAGCTATTCCATCTTAATTCAATGATATTCTCCACTCATTATTACTTTAACTCTGTGGGTTTGTGTAAATGGTTTAATTCTTGCATCATTAGTAAATCTGCACAAATGAAGCCAAAATATTTTTGAAAGCCATTTTCATTTTTTTTCTCAAAACTACATGCATGCTATTTAAAAAAAAAAGTGAAATATGAATTGCAATTTCTAAATGATTTATCCTCACCATCTGGAAGAGCTGACAAATTGTTTGAATGCAAATACCTGAAAAGACAAGAGTTTCATGATTAGTCTACATATTCAAGGTTCAATGTAAAGAGTAAAATTTCAGCAATACGTGACACAGATTGCAGGAATGCCAAATGTTATGGAGTATTTTCTAAAAAAATAAGTAAAATTATAATGCAAATAAAACCAGCCAAATCAAATGCTTTCATAGGATATATAAAAGAAATGTTTCTTGTTCAGGCAACTAGGAGATTAATATTGGTTTAAAAGGGAAACATAACAATCTCATCCGTATTCCATTTAAAATAATCATTAGACATGGCATTTTACCCCATCAACATCAGCTGATCCGTAGAAACCAACGTTATTTTGATTTTTGAAGTTAGTACATCAAATGCAAGATAAATTGGCTGGTAAAACCTAGACAACAAATTTGTTTTTTTACCAGTGCAATACACCAATGACTGAATCAGCGAAAGTTTATTTGGATTCTAGGCAATTAAAGTCCTCGCCTTTATTAGAGCTGAATCTATGTATAGCAATTCGGTACTTACAGAATCTTGAGGCCTGACAGTCTGTGAATCTCAGAAGGCTACAATGTAAGTAGATAGAAATAAAAATATCAAAACATTTAGGAAGAAGTCATAATTGAAAAGAGGTCAGAAGGCATAATTGCAAGATTGTTGTGATTTACTCAGGTAAGTGGGATTTTCATTGCACTTTTATTTACCTATGCCATTTGCGAGAAAAATGAGGTAACCAAAAATGAAACATGAATCAACCAGATGATTGAAACAGATGAATTGGATATGAATTAGATACATACAGTACCATACTAAGTATCACTTTAAATATCACTTTCATACTCAAAAGTCTCAAACCCATATTTAAGCATATTCACATTGATCAAAACTTTATCATCATGACTTATAGCAAACATCTCTACTTTTTCTTGAACTGTGGAAGTGTGGAAATGACAAGTACACAATTATTAAAATTAGATTAAATGCTAGGATTTGAACTGTTGACCAGCCATGTTTTATTTAATCTTATAATTCTGATACAAAACAGTTCATCGTAACAACCACAATCACCATCTTCTTCCATCATCCTTGCCAATGTTCAGCAAGTATGATTGCTACTAGTTATCATTACTATCCTTAACAATCACCAGCATCATGGTGAGGTTGATGACTGTAATGATGATAATGGTGATGGTGGTAATGATGATTATGATGATGATGATGATGATGATAATGATGTTAATGATGATGATGGTAATAGTGATGGTGATTTTGATGATGACAATGATGATGATTAAAATTATCATGATTATGATTTAAATGATGATGGTGATGATAGTGATGATGGTGATAATAATGAAGATGGTGATGATTATGAGGATATTGATGATGCAGGTGATGATGATGATGATGAGGATGAGGATGAGGATGAGGATGAGGAGGATGAGGATGAGGATGAGGAGGATGAGGATGAGGATGAGGATGATGATGATGATGATGATGATGATGGTGATGATGATGATGGGGAGGAGGATATCAATGATGAAGATGATATTGGGGACGATGATGATAATGATAATGATGATAATAATGTACATGTGTGATGATGATGGAAGTGATGAAGATGATAATGGGGATCATAATGATGTTGACGCTGATGGCGAGTGTAACAGAGATGATTATGATGCACTAATTTTGCAATCTATTTTGCCAAAGTGACCGGCATTGCGGTGTGTAAAGAATAAACCTACCGTACACTTTTGGATATATATATATATATACTACTCGGTAGGGTATGATGAAATTAAATTAAGTTCCAGACTACTAGCAAGAAGAAGATGAAAGCTAGCCAGCAAATTTAACAGGTTGGTACAAGCTTGGAATTTCTTTTCAATAAAGCTACACTTTGATGAACCTACCCCAGAGATCCATTTTAAATACTTACAAGATGGGTAAGCAGATTTCTTTTAGCATAGATGACTTGGATGTGTGTATAATCATCTTGACTTGTAAGCTGAGAAGGGAACTGCACCAGTCCTTTGTAGTTCAGATGCAGGATACCATACTCCCGGTTAAACAAGGCTTCTTTGAAGATGTCTGACAAGCTACTTCCCTCATGGTCTTCCGCCATCATCGAGGAGCCCCTCGTCGTCATACGCTCATCAGCCCTGTGATGCATGTCTGAATTTCTAACACTGCAGTTGATTTGGACCAGAGTAGAGAATGAAGTAAAATAAAATAAACAAAATAAGAGTTATACTATTCTTATAAAAATGGCTTATGTCTTCACAATTTTCTAGAAATCGCCAGATTAGGATTGCGAGTTTTTTTAATTTTCACATTCTGAAATTAAACTAAATTGATTTCTAGTGACTAGTGAGCATAGTCGAGTTTAGTTTTTCAAAAAGTTGATTAAGGTAGACATTACGTGTATTGTATACGTAGTTGTTAATGATACCCATCAGATTTATCAAAATATCTGATGTCTCCATTTAGTTGAACTTCCATTATTTATTTTAATCCTTACATTGTGTTTTATAAAAATCCTCCACACCAAAGGATTAGCATCTATAAATAGGGCAGGCTAAATCATGAAATAAATGACCTCTATGTTACATGCATGTCTTTTTTGTGGATGGTGCTGTCATATTGTGTTATATTAATTTGTATACATTTTATTTTCCAAAAATTGATAAGACATTATATGAATATAAATATGTGACCCCCATCGTCAAAAGGGAAGCCTACAATATCAAGCTTGATTTTATGCCAAAAGATTGACAAATAATTGTATACAATATTTACTAATATCTTAAGTTAGAGATATATTTTGCTAAATATGCTTGAGAAAACACTAAACAAATTATTAACACCACATTATACAAAGTCTATGGAGACGTCCCACGACGACATGAACCCCAGTATTGATGGGTGGTCTATTTCACGAGAATGTCAATTGGTAAAAAAGTTGAACTGTAGCTGGTTAGGGTTAAGTTAGGGTTAGGATGCTCACGTTACATATCATTATCACTCACTGTCCTGAAGCCAAAGGAAATCTTTCCTGGGCCTTGAACTTGAACATATTTATTTCTACATAAACAAAGTTTGGCAATTAGTCGCTTGTTTGAAACATAAAAGAGCAATTCTTATTGATAATTAGTCATTATATTTAGCAAATAGCATATGCAT
>BQKZ01007070.1:7650-30173 GCA_036244855.1 Temnopleurus reevesii | reverse complement strand
CCCCCCCCCCCCCCCCCCCGTAGAAATGTTGTCCGCCCCCTTCTCAAGTGCAATCATTAATACAATATTGCTTGAATTTTCACGTGCCAATCAAAATCCTTGTTTCACCGGGTCTGAATAAAAGCAACATATCGAATAAAAAGGGAGAAGTCTAACATGCAACAGATTCAGCAGTTGATTTCTTAAAACTTTAGAATCTTCTACGGTTAGTGTAAATTTCCACTTAAATTGCACGTTGCCAATTTGCCAATTTATAGAAAAGTAGACAATTTTTTCTTTTCTCTTCAAGTATGATATGGAGATTTTGATTATGTATGCATTTCGGAACGAATTTTGTTGATGTATTGTCTACTTTTCTAGAAAAATAAGAAGATATGAAATTGTGTGTACAAAGTGAATGGAGAGTTTTCCATGTTGGCAGCAATTTTGTGCCTGTGCGTTGCCAATTTAAGGAGCACATGAGGGATTTAAATGAAAACTTTGAAAATTCATAACTTCTGAATAAATTGTTGGATTTTGCTCAAATTTTTACAATTTGATCATTGTATTTGTCTTCATCCACTAAGATGTCTGGGTGAAGTTCCCCTTTAACCACTAATCCTGATTGTAAATCGTGCTAAACATCGCGCCCTTGAACGACACACGATCCCTCTATCCGTGTAATTTGAATGCTCACGGAATATCCGTTTTGTTAAAGAAGGCGGTAATTTGATGGCTTTGCAGTCTGCATTGTTTTCGACAACTTTCAGAACATTTCAAGAATGATATAGACTTCCGCTGTTCTTCCGATTCAACATATTCAAAATTAATGTGGGATTACCAAAACGATTTTCAAGAATGCTCATTGATATCTACGGTGAATGTTTTGTCATCTCTCAATTTGCAGACTATAAGAATTGACACCAGGATGCACGTTTATTGATACAGATTTGGATTTTTAAAAAATCTAGGAGTGACTTGCAACGGATTGGTTGGGGAATCGGTACGCCATAGATTCGAAGTTTTGATTAAATGATTTAAATCAACTTTTTAAAATAGATTTAAATTGAATTATCTGCGGAAAATCTTTTGTCATCTATCGGAGATTTTTTTTCAAACTATAATAGGTCTAACTGATACGATTTATATACCTAATTATCAAGACAACTATATGCACTTGAATGGACAAATGATTGGATCAAGAATGGCTATATATAGGGGTGACTGAGTTGGTTAGGGAATCGGTATACCATAGATTCGGTAATTTTTCAATAAATGATTTTGATCAAATTTTGACTCCATCGAAACACATCTGACTCTACTGGCAAAGAATCTTGCGCAAGGATCACCGAAAAAACATTTACTCATCATTCGGCAAAATATTTGAATTAAAAAATCAAAATGGCGGCGGAATGTTCGCGGGTGTTTCTGATGATCTCGTGCAATGACACACTATCAAGTCTTCCGGAAGACCTTGCCGACAGACTGCATACGACATCAACTGTCACCTTCGCTCTCATGCTCATCATCATCTTCCTCGGCCTCCTCGGGAATGTCCTCATCATCTACATCGTGTGCACGAAGCCGAACATGATCACGGTCCATAATGTTCACATCGTGAATCTAGCCGTGATCGACGTCGTTTTCCTCTGTGTGTGCAGCGTGGTCGATGTCCTCGGTTTGGCCAACATTGCCTATCAGGACGGAATTGTTAGTTTAGAGTATAGCCAGTCAGCAGGCATCATGTTCACTCAGACGGTAATTGAGAAGGATGATGATGATGATGATGATGATGATGATGATGATGATGATGATGATGATGATGATGACGACGATAATGATGATGATAATGATGATGATAATGATGGTGGTAGTGGTGGTTATGGTGGTGGTGATGATGGTGGTGATGGTGATGCCGTGGTGGTGGTGGAGGTGATGGTGGTGGTTGTGGTGATGGTGGTGATGGTGATGGTGATGGTGATGATGGTGATGGTGATGGTAGTTGTGGTGGTGGTGGTGATAATGGTGGTGGTGGTGGTGATCGTCGTGCTTCTGGTGGTGTTTGTGGTGGTGGTGGTGAGTGTGGTGGTGATGGTGGTGGTGATGGTAATGGTGATGGTTATTGGTGATGATGATGATAATGATAGAGATAATGAAGGTGATAATGATAGAGATAATGAAGATGACGACGATGAGAATAATGATGATGAGGATTATGGTGATGATGAGGAGGAGGAGGAGAATTCAATTCAATTCAATTCAATTCATTTATTTTCACTTCATCAGAAATAATACAAAGTATAATGAACATTTACAAAAAAAAGTTGAATAAAACTCTGTATAACAAAAGTATAATGAACATAACATTGACAATTATTGTACAAAGCAGTTAACATACAAAGTAAACAATACATTTTATGGAGTGCTTTCTTTCTTTTTTTAATAATAGGAATACATATGAAGTGGAGGGGTCCGCTAAAAAGCAATGCTTGTAGAGTGCGGACCCCTCAAAGAAAGAAAATGATCAATAGGAACTCATAATCAGAAATGAATTACAAATTTATATACATTTACAAAAGTTGGGTTCTAAGACCAAAAAAGAAGACCAACAGTACAAGACGAGAAAAGCAAGGGACGCTGCTAATAAGGACAGAATAAAAAGAGAAAACATTAGGAGAGCATGCGGAGCTTGTGAAATGTGTAAAAAAATAATAATAACAAGTATAGGATTAAGCTAAAGAGACGATGACATGAAATAAACAAAATTTGCCTTGAGCACTCTANTGATGATGATGATGATGATGATGATTATAATGATGATGATAATAATGATGATGATGATGATGACACTGATGATGATGATGATGATGATTATAATGATGATGATAATAATGATGATGATGATGATGATGATTATAATGATGATGATAATAATGATGTTGATGATGATGATAATGATGATGATGATGTTCATGATGATGTTGATGATGATGATGATGATGATGATGATGATGATGATGATGATGATGATGATGATGAGAAGGATGATGATAATGGTGGTAGTGGCGACCGTGGTTGTAGTTGCGTTGATGTGGTGGTTGTCGTGGTGGTTGTGCGGTGGTGGTGGTGGTGACGGTGAGGATGATGGTGGTTGTGAGTAGCATGATGGTTGTGATTAGGATGGTGGTACTGATGGTGGTGATGGTTGTTGTAGTGGTGGTATTGGCTGTGGCGGTGGTTGTGGTGGTGGTGGTGATGGTAATGGTGTTGATGGTGGTGGTGGAGGTGGTGTTGATAATGGTATAGTGGTGGTGATGGTGATCGTCGTATTTGTGGTGCTGTTTATGGTTTATGAGTTGTGTGTGTGTTCAGCGTGGTCGATATGTCATCGGTTTGGCAAACATTGCCTATCATGATGAACCTGTTAGTTTAGAGTACAGCCATGCAGTCGGCATGCAGGCATCATGTTCACACATACGGTAATTGAGAAGGATGAAGGTGGTGGTGGTGGTAGTGGTGACCGTGGTTTTAGTTGCGTAATTGTTGTTGGTGGTGGTTGTCGTGGTGGTTGTGGGGTGTTGGTGATGGTGGTGGTGGTGATGCCGTGGTGGTGGTGGTGGTGATGATGCCGTGGTTGTGGTGATGGTGGTGATGGTGATGATGGTGATGGTGATGGTTGTTGTTGTTGTTGTGGTGGTGGTGGTACGTGGTGGTGGTGGTGGTGGTGGTTGTGGCGATGAAGTGGTGGTGGTGGTGGCGGTGGCGGTGGTGATGCCGTGGTTGTGGTGATGGTGGTCATGGGGATGATGGTGATGGTGATGGTGGTTGTTGTTGTTATGGTGGTGGGGGTGGTGGTGGTGGTGGTGGTGGTGATCGTCGTGTTTCTGGCGGTGTTTGTGGTGGTGGTGGTGGTGGTGGTGAGTGTGGTGGTGATGGTGGTGGTGATGGTAATTGTAACGATGATGGTTATTGGTGACAGTGATGATAATGATAGAGATAATGAAGATGACGACGATGAGAATAATAATGATGAGGATGATGATGAGGAGGAGGAGGAAGATGAGCAGAATGGGGATGATGATGATGATGATGATGAGGAGGAGGAGGAGGATGATGATGGTGGCGATGGTAAAGGTGATGGTAATGATACTGGTCATGACGATGATGATGATGATTATGATGATTCTGCATTCTTTGTTGTTTTTTCATCAATCTGACTGAAATAACATAGGTCTTAACGTGTGACACTGTCATTAGGAGTGATCATCATTTCAATTATCTTTCACATTGCAGCTAACATTTACGGCTGCTTGTGGGACCCTAATAGCTCTCGCCTTTCAGAGGTACCTCGCCATTGTCCGACCACTAGAGAACAAGAAAAGGCGCACCATCAAGAATGCAAATATACTCCAAACTATCGTATGGACAGGTATGTTTTGGAAAGTAGTGGGATTTTGAAATTGGTGGACTATGGCCTGTTAACGGTAGAAAATGAGTGCGCATCAACAGACAAGTGTATATCTTATTCGCGCATCATTTTTTGCGCATCGTTTTGTACCGTCCACCAATTTCGATAACTTACTAAGGACATTTATTCTATAGAGGGTTCGCATCGAGAGCTGAAACCTTAGAGGCAATATTGTTAACATTGTCGGGAAGCGAAATAAATGTTACCTTTTAGCCGATGCAATACTCATTATTCTAATCCTTATGCCAAAATAGGAATCATCTGAATTTGATAAGTTTATTGGTCCTGTTTATTTCGATATACAAGCGATTTAACGCTGATTATAATTTAAGCGATTACTCTAAACCCTAAAACCGTATAACCCTTTGTTATAAATATTTTAAGTGAAGGCTCAATCATAGCAACAAATTATGCCATGTCAGAAAAATTACATATTTGGAACTCTCCCAGAAACGTACTTTACGTATCTTAAAACACGATATAAAGTATTTTCGAAAAGTTATTCGAACACAATTTCAATTCTCCTTTGTAACGCTATTAAAATCGGTACCGGCTTGTCATTTTTGTGTCCGCACAGTTGAATACACGGTGTACGGATCTATTGTCTGCGTTCGAGTTAACTTTTCGGAAATAGTTTATATCGTGTTTTAAATGGTTTTACTAAAGAACCCCAAAGTTACCACAGTCACTGCCTAATTTACCTTGTGAATATGAAATTATTTTTCGAATAATTTATAAGCATGCACATTCCTAATCATTGCTCATTTTTTTGTTACCTATTTTTTTTAATTTTGTCATCCTGCAGTTTCAATGGCCATGGGTATCACCGTTGCAGTTCTCGAGTCTGATGCTGAAAGTCATGTAATCGCCGAGCATTTCTCCCTGTACCAAGCAACCTTCTTCCTCTGCTTCCTCGTCATCTCCATCGTTGCCTGCCATATCTCCATCCTCCGCTCCGTGCGCGAGCGCGAGCTCGTCGAGGGCGGGCGCGTCGCGCGCTGGCAGCACCAGCGCAACATGCGCATGCTCCGTATGGTTAACATGCTGATTTTTACATTCCTCGTTGCGCGCGGGTTCTGGCTTGGCTACGGCATCTACGAGAACCACGCCACCCCCATCGAAGATGACGATGACAGACTTTTCCGTCACGTCCTGATTCATATCCTATCTCAAATGGCCTGTGCCATCAGCAGCGCGATAAATCCTATCATTTACGGTACGCTGACGCCCGATTTCCACCGTCATCTCGTCCAGATTATTTTTCACCCGTTTGCGGATTCGACCCCGCAACGACGAAGCACGTTGGACAGCACAAGGCGAGGGAGCACACTCTTTGTGACGTCATCATCAGTCAACACAGCCAGCATGGTCAGCACTATGTCTACGTAAAATGAATCCCTTCCAAGTTATCACGTGACGCAAAATGACTCTCGCATGTATGGGACTTGTATTACAGTATTTTGCTTTATTATATCTACGTCATGTATTTCTATATCAAATTTGGTAATCAATGGACATATTTCACGAATAGACCCATCCCTAGATCGATTAATGTATATGATTAATATCAAGGATGGATGCCATTATTGCCATGTACCCATCTTTTTTATATCATCGATTGGCAGTGCCCCAATCTAGTCCTCTGTGTGATTTATTTGTCCCCTGGGTAAAGTGAGACATTTATGTAACACGGAGCTCTCCATAGGTCACATAGTCAGAGGGTACATGGCATTAGTATCATATTCATTTTTTCAGCATGAGTTACCAGATTAGTTCATACAATATGGGATAAAATTGCAAGAGATAAAATGTATAGTCGTTTCTTTATTTGGACTTTTTCACACATCCCATTATCACCAATAATATAGCCTGTAGAAGCATTATGAATTAAAAGCTCATGCGCGCAACATGGGGACCTTATAGGGGCGGAGCTAGGAGGCGCCAAATTTGACTCACCAAATCTGACTCACCGAAAGGGGCGCTAAAGTAGGTGATGACTTTCCTTTTTGTTTTACTTGTCAGCCCAGCTCAGCCGCAAAAGGCGCCAAATTTGAGTTCAGCCCCCGGGTATCAAAATCCTAGGTGAAGTATTGCATCTGCTATTTTCCCATTCACCTCAGCTGGATTGATTGCAGCACAATTGCTGAAGGAATTTAATACCATGGGGTGGATTCGTACCGTGACCTTTTAGGTGAAAGGCAAGAGTCATTTCCGCTACACCACACAACTTCCACATTTTTTTCAAATATTGTTGCGAACTTTGTTGTCTAGCACGGGAAAGTTGCAATGGACAAACGTGAACAGTCCACGCGTACACGCGCGTGACATCTTGTCAATACGAAATATGATCTCGTTGATACTTTAAAAATTGGGTCCATAATATGATTGAGAATATCGAAAGGGGAGCTGTAATTTTTCATGTCCGTTACGTCATCACACATGTTATTCGCTATGCTCGAATGATCGCTTTCCTTGGATTTTGTTGATGTGAATTTAATGTCATCGAAATTATTAAAAATGTCTGGGTCTAGATAATTTCAAACAACCCTTTCCCGATGAAATTACGGTATGCTTTGACTTTACGAATCTCTCTGTGGAAATAGAATTGGGAGATATTCACGATGTGATATGTTAAAAGTCTGACAATGAAGGAAAGCCACTTTTGAAAAATTGATTGAAATCAAAAGGACATCTGCCACACCCAAGTCTTCTGAGTTTGCATGTCACAAATATCGTCAAAACGTCAGCTATAGAATAACCTACGTACGGGAACGTTTTATGATGGCCACATGACGTTGAATATAATTGATATTGGATAAATGATATGTCATTAAAAGAAGGATAAAAGGGTCAATATGCATTGCAGACCCGTTGTCATGTTTCATTTTATTTCGGTTGTTTTGGCTCTCGAATGGCATTTACATACACACGACATTGTTATTTTTTAAAAAAAAAAAGATTCGCTTGTTCCTCCTACCAGCAACTCGCTCTTTAGTTAACGAGTCAAGAAAGGCACGTCACGTTTTCTTGAAACTCGATAGCCTTGCGCCCTTGACGATTTATTTTATGGTACTGAATATAATTCTGATAGAAACTTTGATTGATCAAATCGTGAAACACTCATCATAAATGGTTAGATCGACTGATAAAAAGAGAAGTTTTTGTTTATTATATTGTACCAATAAGACAAAGAACAGAATTGGAACACTTTCGAAGAATTAGAGAATAGATCTGCCCAAGGTGAAAACAAACATTTGAGGCAAATCGGACAATGACAAGAAAGTTATGAATAGTTCAACGTTATAACTCAACAGTAGTTTGTCATGACAATTGGCAACGATTGGCCACGTGATATGAAGTGTGAAATATATTTCTCTGCGAGCAGTTTATTATATCCTGTTGTTTTAAAGCCTCCCTTTTTCAATGTTTGACTAAAAAAGAAACGCCGTTTTCGTCAATACGGTATTTACATGGTATAGATACATTCATTGATTCAACCTTTTGAAGATTAAAAAAAAAGAATTTGTAGAGTAAAATGGAATCGAAGAGAAATATCGTAGTAAACAGTTGTCACGAGGAGATAGATTTTTCGATAGAGTGTTTGAAAAGTGGTGACGAAATGGAATACTGTACTAAATAGTGGTTTGAAAGAAGGTGACGAAGAGGAATCGAGTTTTAAATGATGGTGACCAAGCATGCCAAGAAACTGCTAAGAATAAATAAAATATCCGTTAATGTCAATGGTCGCAAAGTAAAAAAATTGTTCGAAAGAGTGGTGACGAAATAGAATATTGTTCTAAATATTGGTGTCGAACGAAAAAAAAACTGATGGTGACGAACTCAAAGATCGTTTAAGAGAGTGAAGACGAAGCACAAGATTGTTTGAAATTATGGTCATGGCAAAATAGATTAATAGAAAGATCGTTTGAAACATTGGACACAAAGAGATATATTTTAAAAAGCTGGTGACGAACGAAAATATGATTTGAAATGTTGGTGACGGAGATAAAAGATTCTTTGACATAATTGTTATGAGGAGATAGATTGTTCGAAAGAGTGGTAACGAAAAGAAAGATCGTTTGAAACAGTGGTCACGAAGAAGATTGATTGAAAGAAGAGCCGGTGATGAAGAGAAAAATTGTTTGAAATAGTGATTACGAAATGGACCACTGTTTTAAATAGTGGTGACGAACGAAAATATGATTTGGAAGGTTGGTGATAAGAGGAAAGATTCTTTGATACAATTGTGACAAGAAGATAGATGGTTAGAAAGAATGGTGACGACGATAAAGATTGTTTGAAAGAGTGGTGATGAAAATTAAAACAATTGTTTAAAAGGGTGGTGACGAGCAGAAATATCGATCGAATTGTGGTGACGAAGAGAAGGGTCGTTTGAAACAGTGGTCACAAATACGAATGATCGAAAAACTGGTGACAAAGGGGAAGATCAGTTAAAAGGGTGGCGAGTGGTGATGAAAATTAAAACAATTGTTAAAAGGGTGGTGACGAGCAGAAATATCGATCGAACTGTGGTGACGAAGAGAAGGATCGTTTGAAACAGTGGTCACAAATACGAATGATCGAAAAACTGGTGACAAAGGAAAAGATCAGTTAAAAGGGTGGCGACGGAGAGGAATATTGCTTGAAATAGTGGTGACGAACAAAAATATGGTGTAGAATGATGATGGCGAAGAGGTTTATCGTTTGAAACAATGGTGCCTAAGAGATTGATTGTTCGAAAGAGTGGTGCCGAAGAACGTGCTTGAAATAGTGGTGATGAAGAAGAATATCGATTGATTCAGTGTTCTCGAAGGAACAAATTGAATACTCTTTAAGATAGTGGTGGTGAACGGATATTTCGACGAAGTTGAACTTCCATTTTTGAAGTTTGCACTTTGGTTACCCGGATATTACGTGTTAAGAAAAAGGTTGAAGTTATTCCCCAGTTTGTGTTTTCAAGCAACACAAATGCACTTTCATAATCTTATTTTCATAGTGGTGACGGAGAAATAGAGAGCTGGTCCACAAAATTGTATGCGATGTTAGAATTACGGACGACGAAAACATTTGATGGGGTCAGCTATCTGGTAACCTAAACCTGACCCTCTTTAAAATGAAGATTATATACCGTCTTCATGGTCTTCTGAGAGATTTATATGTCGACAAATATATCGAATCGTATAATAGACAATGAAATTGCCCATTGGCTATGCCATTTTTAACACCTTTCTCATGTATACGAAAGTAACATTTCGGCCACTCAACTGTTGCGATAATGCGGGGTTATAATATAATAAACATTAGACATGGTATAACCTATAAGAATTAAGTCGAACGAAATTCAATGCTACTTTGTAATGCTTTTCAAATCGGAACCGGCTTGTGATTGTTGTATCCGCACAGTCGAATACACGGCTTACGGATCTACTGTCCGTGGCCCACTTTATTTTACGGAAATAGCGTATATCGTGTTATTGACAGAATATGACTCATGTGCACACATGTGCCTATGTTCATATAAACATATTTTCAGCATGTTCAGTGAACTATATCACTTTAACTTTCGCTGTAATACAGACCTACCCTCACATTTCTGCCCTACTCTGACAAAAGGAAGCAACTCCGGGAAACATGTTTTGTAGTAAGCCAAGAAAACGTGTTTTCCATTTCCAATGAAATATGTGGAGTTGCTTCCTTTTGATATGTCTATATCTTGGTAACTAGGGATTATTTTACCTAAATTCGTTCACTATATTATAGAGGATACCTTAAATAATTCAANAAGTTACTCCCAAGTTTGTGTTTTCAAGCAACGCACATGAACTTTCATATTGGTGACGAAGAAATAGAGAGCTAGTCCTCAAAAGTGATATGCGATGTTAGAATTACGGACGACTAAAATATTTGATGGGGTCACCTATCTGGTAACCTAAACCTAACCCTCTTTAAAGATACGGTAAAGGTTATATACCGTCTCCTGACAGATTTATCTGTCGACAAATATATCAAATTTTATAATGGACGATGAAATTGCCCAGTGGCTATGACATTCTTATATCTTTCTCATGTCGACGTAAGTAACATATCGAGTCATATTCGGTCACTCAACTTTTGCGATAACGCTGGGTTATGATATGATAAACATTAGACACGATATAAACTATTTCCAAAATATTAAATCGAAAGCAAATTTAATGCTACTTTGTAATGTTATTCAAAACGGAACCGGTTTGTGATTGTTGTATCCAAAACACAGTTGGATACACGGCTTACGGATCTACTGTCCGTGGCCCACTTTATTTGACGTAAATAGTTTATATCGTGTTATTGACAGAACATGGCTCATGTGCACACATGTGCCTATGTTCATATAAACGTATTTTCAGCATATTCAGTAAACTATATCACTTTAATTTTCGCTGTAATACGGACCTACCCTCAAATTTCTCCTCGACGTCCTACAGTGTGTATTTGACACGATACTTTTAAGACATGGTGTTGTTGGGTCTATTTCAATGTACTGGTAGTTGCATATTCCATATTACACCACTAGGATGTGAAACAATCGTATTAAGAATTGAGAATTGGGACGTATTATTTGAAAGTTTACACTTGGATTATTGCTAATTCTGTGAGAAATATTCGGCGAGTTGTGTGCAATCTTCTTCGATATAAATTCAAAATTCGACATAATCTAAACCGTCAAACTGGTTAGCTGAGAACGAAATATATATTTTGTTAAGTGCAATAATGCGGCGGTGTATACATAGCACGATCTTCCGCTGTCCACCCGTCTCCCCGGACCAAGCTCTCAATGAAAGCCTATCTAACGACCACGACGACCGCTTGGAGGATGTCTACAGCTTCGAGATCGCCGTCCTCGTCATCTCGTGCCTTCTCGTGCCCGTCGGCGTCATCGGCAACGCACTCATCGTCTCCATCGTTCCGAAGAAGGACATGAAAAGCGTCTGCAATGTCTTCGTCGGTCACCTCGCCATTCGCGATATCTTCTTCCTGATGACGTTCGGCGTCGCCGGCATCGTTGATCACGGTGTCTACATCACCCACGGGAACGAGCTCCAAATCATGCCGCTGCTCTCCGTGTATGCGTTAACGGTAGGTTTTGTCAAATATAGGACCCTAAAAACTTGATCTGTCCCAGACAAAAATTTGCATTCATTAACAGCAAAAAAAAAATCAGAAAAACAGATCCAAAGGAGTTTGGGAAAAAAATCATACAATAGATAAGAAGTATATGCGTATTTTAACGATATTACTGAACGATGTTTTTCATGACAATTGACAACTTTTACTGGTCACTGTTATGATGTATGTCTTGCATTTTTTTCTACCGTAATGTTATTATACCCTACTGTTTTTTAGAATCCATCTCATTTCGTCCGTCTAATTTTCTACTTTTTATCAATAATTCGATTTGCCTTCATTGTCATGAAGTTTAGATGGCCATAAATAGCTAGATTAAAAAAAGAAATAATATAGTTCAAATTCAGCAGCAGCTTCAGTCTTTAGTTCAGAGCCTAGATTTCTAAGCCCATAGCTCGTGTAAAATGCTATCTTTATGCCCAGACTAGATAAGGATTTTATAAACCGTTTAATAACTCTTCCACTTATCTGCTATATCATGATCAAAGAAGATTGTACATTTGGAAATTTATACATTCTAACATCATCGACATATACAGTCAATATTATGTTAATATTGCATTGTATTTTACGATAGATTAATGACCCGTAGAAATTTTATTTTCAAGGAAAACGGTCATTTTCATCGCGATACATGGCCGTCCAACAGTCTGCCAGCACATATCATTCGCTTTCAGTGTTCCATTTTGTGCAGTACATGATACATGATATAGAGTCTGAAATTACAAACTACATTGCCTTCTCCTCTTGGAAAGTGGTCTCTTTATTATGCACTGTACATATTGCGGAAACCGAGGCCATAGGAGTCTGTACCTACAAACAAGCCCTTCATAATGAGGGTTACAAAGGGTGCAAACACCACCCCTTTCAGAATCTACTGTACCAATAAGTTGTAGGTAGAAAAACGCAAGTAATTGGAACTCACCCTCACCCCCCCCCCCCCCCCCGAAAATAAAGCTATCGACGGCCCTGACACAGATAATTCAATACTTTTGTTTTTCTTTCAACTTCAAGGTAACTATACTGGCAACATCTGGTCTATTGGTGGCGCTAGCCATTGATCGTTACCTTTCGATAGGACACCCTCTGCAGTCTCGTTCAAAGAAGAGCTTTTATAAGGCTCACATTGCAACGGCTGTCATCTGGATTGGTGAGTAAAAGCAAGCAATTCCATAATTTGGGGGAAATTGCCTTCTTATCACGATGTTTCTCATTTTAATAGATAATACAAGCTCTCAACATGCTCAATGAAACATGAAAAGTTTATCACCATTTAATCTTATGTGGGCTCAGCAAGAAAAAATAACACGTCATCATATTTCAGCTTCAAAGATCTAAAAACATAAAACAGACTTGCCAGTCGTTCCAAAATATTCAAGTTGTATATTAGTATGAATTCAAGGGTTTCATCAGAAGTTAATTTTGATATCAAAACCCTTTTCTTTCCTTATAAATTATTTATGACACGGTGTAATACATCTCCGTAAAATCAAATCAAATATACATTCAATGCTCATTTGTTATGCGATTAAAATCGGGACGGGTTTTTTTATGTGTGCACAGTTCAGTACATGACATACAGATCTATTGTCTCATGTCTCTATTGTCTCTATTGTCTCAACTGTGCGGACACAGCAATCAAAATCATCAAGTACGTAGCTTGGTAACATTTAACCAAGCACTTTTATTCTTTTGTTCCTTACGTCTTTTTTATNAATTATTTCCGATGATAAAATATATTTCCATAAAATCAAATCAAACACCAATTCAATGCTCATTTGTTATGCGATTAAAATCGGGACGGATTTGTGATGTCTGCACAGTTCACTACATGACATACAGGTCTATTGTCTCATGACTCACTTAATCTTTTGAAAGTATTTTTAAGCCTTGAACAAGATATAAACTATTTCCGCAAAATAAATGTCGGTCATGGACAATTGAACCGTACGCTGTGTATTGAACTGTGCCGACACAACAATCACAAGCCAGTTCCGAATTGAATAGCATTACACAGGAGCATTGAATTGACATTCGACTTAATTCTTGGGAAATAGCTTATGTCGTGTTCTTGTTTTATTTATTCTACAGTCTCCCTCCTTCTGCCAATCGTACACCCGATTCTTATGACACCAGACTTCAAACTAACATGGCTTCTCGTCGTCATCGTCAACACCGTCATCGCCTACGTCATCCCGCTTGCCACCGTCGTTATCTGCTACATCATCATCTTCCTCGCGGTGCGTCGAGGCCAGCAGGTCACCGGCGAGTCGAACCACCTAACGCGCTGGGAGTTCAAACGAAAGATCCGCGTGCTACGCATGGTTGCGTACATCGTACTCTTGTTTTCACTCACTTGGGGAGTATGGTGGGGGACAAACCTCTACATCGCGTTCCGTAGGTACCACGACGCCACCATCAGCACCCCCGAGGAGCTGGCGATGGATGTCACCGATTTGCTGGTGCTCGCCAACAGCGCCATCAACCCCGTCGTCTATGGTCTCACGAACGCGAATTTCAAACGGAACCTGAAGAAGCTCCTTTGCTGGTCGTGCGCGCCGAGATCGCTGCAACACACCTCAGTCGCGACGAGGCCTTCCGAAGACTTCACGCCCATCGCCGAGCATGCGAATTACTCGATGATAAAACGAAGATACAGTCACTCGAATGGAAGCTCGGACGCGACTTCGGTGCGTAAAAGCATGATCGAAGTAGAAAGTATCGAAAGTGCTGTGTGAATGATGATTGTCACGTGGTACAGAACTGTCATGGTGACTATGAACAGAAATTCCTGGGACCCACAGGTACAGTGTGGCGAGATGAAGCTATTGGGAAATTTGAACTAGAGTCCAAAGCCCCTTGCAAACCATCTAAATTAGAGGGCGATATATACACATATCAGTCATCAGAGGCCATGTGAGAGGTGCATCTATGGACTGTGGCCTATTATATTGAGGGTAAATTGCCATCTCGTCCAATGACCGTTTTGTCTAGACGCGCTTCGTCCAACATTACTTCGTCTATAAATATTTCGTCCAATAAACATTTCTTCCAATTGCCGCTTTGTCCAGTAACCAATTTGTCCAATATCCCGTTCATCCAATAGCCATTTCGTCCAATAACCATATGGTCCATCTTCACTTTGTCTAATTGCCTTTTCGTCCAATCATCATGTGGTCTAGTCCTACTTCGTCCAATTACCGCTTTGTTTAGTGTCACTTTGTCCTATCATCAGGTTGTCCAGATTGGACGAAATGGTGTTAGCCCAAAATGGCTATTGGACGAATTGATTATTGGACCAAACTGGTTATTGGACAAAATGGCTATTGGACGAACAGGATATTGGACAAACTGGTTATTGGACAAAGCGGCTATTAGACAAAATGAATATTGGACAAAACGGTAATTGGACGACCTAATGTTAGACGAAGCGCGTTTGCACGAAACGGTCATTGGACGAGATGCCATTGGACGAAATGGGGATAAACCATATAGAGGGATCAAAACGAAATCCCTTTAGATTTGACTAACTTTCGAAAACTACTTTCACAATGTTTATATGTAAATTGATAATATTATTCGACTTACGTTCGCACAAAAAATTACAATGATGTACTCTGAATATCCACTTACTCAATTATAGTCAACGGTATACGATACAATCTCATGAGAATAAAATGGGCCAATTTTTACCGAACGATGGTCAATGCATTGACTACGCAACTGTTGTTTACATTTTTTTTTTACAACTGGTGACGTTTAATTCATACGCTTAATTGGCATCTATTGGGGAACATAAAATTCACCAGAGTTGCTCTTTATTATCCTAATGCCGATTATGCAGAGACTACTAGTACTGTGATTTGCTAATGTTTAGATTTTCTCCGACTAGTAAAATGCACAAAAGTTGGATTTATGAATAAGAGTTGTACATACTGGACAAATCACTATACCTTTGGATATTGCCACAATCATTTCAGTCAAAGAGCAAACAACAAATGAACATTTTGTATGCTCTCCTCGTGTGAGCACTCCAGCAGGGCGTTTACAGCATCACGTAATGTTTGGACAACAATACCTAAGATGAGCCGCTCAATGATGGCCCGAGTTTACGCTCAACAACGGAGCGGCTCAACGACGGGAGAATTCGTCAGATTCCTGCGTTCTTGCTAACCCGTCCGTATCCCCTCCGTTGCTCTTAACTTCTGTTACCAGTGGTTACGCTACCCGCTTTACGGCAGTATGCAAATTGAGTGTGACGTTAGGAATCGAGTTTTTACGCCGAAATCCAAAGACCGCGGTAAAGGTTACGTGATTTGCATAATAGGCACGTGATACGCTTGGCCGCATCTGATTGGTTACGTTCCTGCGTCTAAGACGGACGCAGGATCCAGCAAAAACCGTTGTACAATTCTGCTCTTCGCCGCAGTTGTCACTGGCAACCAGCGAAGCCGACCTAGACAATGGTCAAATGGTATAGATTAGCGATTTTGCCGTCCGTGATGAAGATGCGTAACCTCGCTATTAACGTGAATTAACAAGGTTATCTGACAACTGATAAAAAAGTTCGTTAAACATGTCAAACTGTCATTCTATCGATAATTTATGATTGACTTAAACTATTAAGCGTCTTGTTGCCCAGATACCCCCGACAGAAAGCTTTTAAAATCAATAGACCACTTTCGTAATGTATTCAAATTTGTTCACGATAGTGCCCCAAGACGAGCTATTCATTCAGCTGTCAGAAAATAATGAAAATACAATACTCAGAATGCTACTTGCATACTTTAACGTTGCTAGGTTGGACAAATATTGTAGCTTGACCAACCTGACAACAACTATTACATGTTCTCCACAATCTATCGAAATAGGATAATTCTCTATCAGGTGAACGAATATTTTGTACTTGTGCGTTTGACAAATTAAAGATGCGTGCATAAAATTTGAATACATTACGAAAGTAGTCTATTACATCTTTGCATTTTTAGCCAACATCTGCCAGCGTTCTTATTAAATTTAAAAGACGCTCCGGTGTAAAAATACGGATGGAAGACGGAACTGTGCTTGGCCAATGTGAGGGCATTCGGCTTGCACTCAAAAGACTATAATGCGTTAGCGTCAGCTAAGCGTCTTTCCTTCCTACTTATGCGTTCCTGTGCGGTGTTTCACCAAGTTACGAAAGACTTTAAGAACTAGATCTACGCATCGCTTTATGAAACACAACCCAGGGCGGTGTTTCACCAAGTTACGAAAGACTTTAAGAACGACTCTACGCGGGACGACTGGTTTCAGTACTTGTACTGAATGATCGAGAATATTATGCCTATTAGACTGGTTAACGTACTCCAGTCTTTCTTAAAGTCGTGTGTAACTATAAGAACGATTTTGGTGAAACACGTACCGCCCTGGAGCATTTTTCCCTTCAAATTTCATGAACGCTAGGCAGAAATTGGCTATCAATGATAAGGTATTGTATTGTATAATATTTTATTTATCTAATCAAGTTAAAAGCCTGCTATGAGCTGAAAGCTGCTTTTCAGCAAGGCCGTGAACCATGAAATGTGCACCAGACACCTTTAAAAGAAGAGTCTACCAAAAACAAATCTTTGACAATAGGAGCAGTAAAATCACGTGAACAAAACAACAAATAATTGAGAAAAAATGGATAACGAATAAGAAAGTTATCACTGTTTCAATATTTAAACAATTGGTAATTGATAACGTCATAGGTGCACAACTGACCATTTATTGTACTGTCCATTTATCATATCCGGGTTATAAATGCTGCTTTTGTTCCCCAAAATATGATTCCCCCAAATTTAACCATGCGATATCTTCATGTTAGATATGCAGATCCCTAATTTGCATGTTTACAATATACAAACTTTGTATTTTTCTGTAAATATTATGAATTTTGCATCATAGATATAAACACATATGATGGTTAGTAGTGCATCTGTGACGTCATCAGATTGGCAACACGTCTGAAAATGTTCACTGATTTTTTTATGACTTGTCCGATCTCCTTCAAACTTGTTTTATTCTGTTCACAAAATTATTCTGCTCCTGTTAAGGAAATTATCTTTTTGGGGTAGACTCTTCTTTTAATATGAATAATCACATGAGGCTGCATCCTATTATACTTGGATGTGTATTATGTACAACATTTAATTTGTTAAGACTTCAATTCTGATTAACTACCCGCCGTTTTGTGTATACTTTTATTTATATATGTTTTGTATATTATGTTCTGAATTTACGGAAATAAAAACAAACAAACAAACAAACATCAATTGTACTACTACATATTTAAACAGTTATTTTCACCCATGTTGTATTGGAAGTTAGATGCAACAGTAAATTATCATATTGAATTTGTTTTCTGCCTATTTAGCCTTTCTGTATTATATGCATTTTGGGTTTCACAGACAAATTATCAACTCCCCCCCCCCCCTCCTATGTCCATCATATGCTCACTAAATCGACCAGCAGATCCCGGGGCCGGACCCTCTTCCTCTATTACACTATTTCCTTTAATATTTTGGAGATCTATTTTTCTCTTAATGTAGTCAGACTTCAGAGCATGTGATTTATCATACTTATTAGAGCATGAAAAAGTTGCTTGACACAACCCCGTTTTCCCTTTTTACTACGAGTCTACGAAACACAGCCCACAAGTTAAACAATCTAGACTGTACAATAGAGATGTTAAATTAATATTTGGTCTTTTTTCGATATGGATACCAAAAAAAGTGTTGAAAATAAATCAGTACAACGATTTGTGTTAATTAATTACTGTGCACGGGGCATCTACATCGGATGATAAATGTCAATTCTATTACTAGTCCTTTTGCAGTGTTCAATCAGATCAGTCCATTCAATCGTCTTCATATCCAGCGATTAGATAATTCAGATTATATTTTAATGAAGAGTGGCATGTTTAAAAAGGTCGTTTAAATTNGGACAGAAAGCTTTTAAAATCAATAGACCACTTTCGTAATGTATGCAAATTTGTTCACGATAGTGCCCCAAGAGGAAATATTTATTCAGCTGTCAGCAAGTGGTCAGAAATAATGAAAATACAATACTCAGAATGCTACTTGCATACTTTAACGTTGCTAGGTTGGACAAACATTGTAGCTTGACCAACCTGACAACAACCATTACATGTTCTCCACACTCCTTCTAATGAAATAGGAATATTCTCTATCAGGTGAACTAATATTTTGTAATTGTGCATTTGACAACGATGCGTGCATAAAATTTGAATACATTACGAAAGTGGTCTATTACATCTTTGCATTTGTAGCCAACATCTACCAGCGTTCTTATTAAATTTGAGAGACGCTCCGGATGCAAAAATACGGATGGAAGACGAAACTGCGCTTGGCCAATGTGAGGGCATTCGGCTTGCGCTCAAAAGACTATACTTATGTTTTCCTATGCGGTGTTTCACCAAGTTATGAAAGACATTAAGAACGACTTTACGCGCGGCTAGTATCAGTTCTTGTACTGAATGATCGAGAATATCATGCCTATTAGACTGGTTAACGTACTCCAGTCTTTCTTAAAGTAGTGTGTAACTATAAAAACGATTTGGTGAAACACCGCCCTGGAGCATTTTTCCTTCAAATTTCATGAACGCTAGGGAGAAATTGGCTATCAATGCTAAGGTATTGTATTGCATTATATTTTATTTATCTAATCAAGTTAAAAGCCTGCTATGAGCTGAAAGCTGCTTTTCAAGCAAGGCCGTGAACAATTAAATGTATATTATGTACAACATTTAAATCTTTTAAGAATTCAATTCTCATTAATTATACTACTACATATTCAATTAAAGAGGCATTTTCATCCATGATGTATTGGAAGTTAGATCCGACATTAAATTATCATATTGAAATTGTTTTCTATCCATTTAGCCTTTCTGTATCTATATGCATTTTAAGTTTCACTGACAATTATCAACTTTTCCCCATCTAAAATCGACTAGCAGATCCAGTGACTAAACCCCTTCCCCTCTATTGACAACGTTTCCTTTCACTTATGGTGCTTTATATTTTTCTTTTAGTCTAGCCAGAAAAAAAAGTTGCTTGACACAGTCCCGTTCCCTTTTCAGCACGAGTCTAGGAACGACTGGTGACCTTTTCCTGCGCTCAATATTGACTCTTGTCACTGAATCGCATCCAAGGAGTTGTAAACAGTCGTTCGTAGAGTCGTGCATAGATCTACGAGCGGCTTTATGAAACACAGCCAACAAGTTTAACAATCTAAACTGTAAAACAGAGATGTTAGATTAAGCTGTCATTATTTGGTCTTTTTTATCGATATGGATACCGAAAAGCGTGTTGAAAATAAACCAGTAAAACGGTTTGTGTTAATTCATTACTGTGCTTGGGGCATCTATATCGGATGATAAATTTCAATTTTTATTACCAGTCCTTTTGCAGTGTTCAATCAGATCAGTCCATTCAATCGTCTTCATATCCAGCGATTAGATAATTCAGATTAAATTTAAATGAAGAACGACAAATCTAAAAAGGTCGTTTAAATTCCGATCAGCAAACGTCAAATCAACTACCTTTTTATCAATGGATATGAATGGCAATATGAATTTTGCAGATATTGAGTGATATCATGGTAGCCAAGTAAAAGAATTAACAACTGCAGAAGCTTGTCCAACAGGGTTGAAAATTTCCGAAACGTTTAACTCGCCACTCGCCAATTTGTGCAAAAGCTCTTTTCTTTGTGTTATGCAATTATCCTACAATAAACTACACCTATGTTTTAAAATGATATACAACATGTGCAATGTGTATTTTTTCTAGAACAAACATTGGGTGCATAAATTGCAGTGTGTGTGATTTAATGTACAGTCTATTGCAAAAGTTTAAGACAACCTGCAATTTTGCACTTGCCTCTATGTACAGTCATATGTTTACTCAAAGGAGGTTTACTTACAAATGTGTGCAAGTTTGTCCTTAATTTTCTGCTCAAATGATTGAAACTAATGTTCAAGTTACAATGTAATATCAGTTTCCTCGTATTAAAGAGAGGTGCCTCAATTTTCAGATAGATCTTGCGTGATCTCTCTCACAATGATTTGATCCTCGACATTGCTTTAATCACATGCCTCATGGAATGGGGATCATTGTGTGAGATCTCGCAAAATCTTTCCAACAGATTGACAAACTAATTTGTCTTTTGCAGGGTTTCATTGATAGTCTGAGCAGTACAACTTGCTGTTTAAGCAGTGAAGTGGAGCAAATGTCACCCAAAGATGTCAAAAAAATTCTTATGACTCCACCAACGAATGTGTACAGGTACGTTAATACAAATATGAAAAGTGGTCTTAAACTTTTGCAAATGACTGTACATGCAAAACATTCAAGCTCTCCGGATCATTGCACAGCATCGTCGCACATTAAGAAACTTCTTGAAGTTATCCTTAAAACGCTTGTTGGTGGCGGCATACAAGAATGGGTTCAAACAGGAGTTGAAGTACTGCAGACCAACAAGGGCTCTGAAGACTACAGGCCCGACACATCCACCACAGTGAAGTGAGTACAGACCAACCATCTCCAAAGGCATCCAACAGATGGCGAAAGCAGCAACGAGCACCGCCAGCTTGACGGCCGCGCGTAGGTTCTGGCTGAAACGCAGCTCCAGTTCCTTGAGCTTATCTTGAGGGCGCTGTTCGTTGTCGCTTTTAGCGGATATCGCGTAGACCGTTATGCCATTGGGTTTGACCGCACTGGCTTCGCGTTTGTCTTCGGTTTGGTCTTCGCTGGAATCCGCCGCCGACGGGTGTCCATGGGGTAATTTGACTTTTTGGAAAACCTTCGAGTTTCTCCAGAGTTGTATGAAGATAAGCGTGTTTAAGATGGCGATGGTGATCAAGGGTATGTAGCCTCCGAGAGAAGAGAGTATCAGCACAACCGGTATGGACTGAATAAAAGATGCCTGGCAACCCGTGTCGTACAACTGTACTTCACCCTGATTCCAAGGCAGAAAATCCCAGCCGAAAATCATGAAGGAATACGTCGCGACAATAAGAATCCAGGATGCGGCGATCATCTTCTTGACTCTCCCCCGCGTCTGGAACGACCTGTAGCGGATATTCTTCTTGACGACCCAGTACCGGTCGAAGCTGATGCAGAGCATCATAGCCATGGACAACACCAACGCGACATGATCAACAATCATCAGCATCTTGCATTCGTACTCTCCCAACACCAGGACATCATTGTTGAGATGGAAGGCCACCGGTCTCGAAAGTGAGAAGACTCCCACCAGGAAATCCGCAATGGAGAGGTGGAGGATGATGAGATTGGGTACGTACTCCCTGATTTTCTGATCCGTTGCGTAGGCGATCATCACCAGCAGGTTCCCGATGACCGTTACCATCATGAAAATACACCAGACACCGACTATCAAAGTCTTCCGGAGAATATTCACCTCCGGATTGGTCTCCGAAAATGTGTGGTTGTTGAACGTGGTTGATGATAGCTCCATATCAGTGGAAGTTATTGTACAATTTTTGTGATGTATGAATTAAATCTTTGCATATACTCAGGAGCAGATTCAAAGCTGTCTATCAGTTGACAACTTAATGAAGTATGATCATTTTATGAATCTCCCTTATATACTAAGATATTTACTCAGGGGTTTTTCGACCAATAGGCATGAGCGGAATGACGGGGAATGTAATACATTATCATGATCATGATGATGCACTCAATTTATAGAGCGCACAAATCCACATTGCAGAGTGCTTAAGTCACCTTTGGATTAAATTGACACCATTGGCATATCAAGCGTTCAGAGGTTGATTTCAGAGGGGCGTGGTTGTCGACTCATTGCATGGAAAACCAGCTATACAGTTGAAGTGTTTTGAACTGAGGGGGGGGGG
>BQKZ01007069.1:28675-46003 GCA_036244855.1 Temnopleurus reevesii | reverse complement strand
AGGAAATAGGGTCGCTATTCATAAATGCCATTGTTCATAAGGGTCGCTATTCATAATGGGGAAATAGGGTCGCTATTCATAATCAGGAAGTAGGGTCGTTATTCATAAAGGCCATTGTTCATAAGGGTCGCTATTCATAATGGGGAAATAGGGTCGCTATTATAATGAGGAAATAGGGTCGCTATTCATAATGGGGTAATAGGGTCGCTATTCATAATGGGGAAATAGGTGAATAGCGACCTTCTTCTTCTATTATGAATTGCGACCACATTCTCTGATTATGAATAGCGACCCTCTTCTTCTATTATGAATAGCGACCCCAAGCATTTTCTGATTATGAATAGCGACCCTCTTCTTCTATTCTGAATAACGACCCCATTTCTGATTATGAATAGCGACCCTCTTCTCTGATTATAATTGGTGACCCTTATGAATATTGATTCTTATGAATAACGACCCTTATGTCTTTTTATGAATAACGACCCTCTTCTTCAATTAGTAATATCAAACCTTATGAATAATTACCTTTATGAATAGCGAACCTCTTTTTGTTTTATGAATAGGGACCCGTAGCGACCGGCCTAATTTGGTATTATGAATAGCGACCCTTTTTCCGTATTATGAATAGTGACCCTAGTGAGTTAGTATGAATATCAATCCTTATGAACGATGGCCCTTATGAATGTTATTATGAATAGCGGTCCTTATGAATAATTGTTCGTTATGAATAGCGGTCCTTATAAATAGCGAGCGGACCCCATTTTATGGTTGCCTTTGCCACATGGCATCATATAATATCTACAACAAAATTGTAGGAAATTCACCATATCTGACCGAAGATGGATGAGTGGTCTAGGAATGCCTAGGGGCTCGAAAATACTTTATGACCGTAATATAATTTGAAACCAGACTTTTGTTCAGGAAACGGTCAAAGAGAGATGAAGGAGAGAGGGAGAGAGAGAGAGACGAGAAGAAGAATAAAGGGGAGGGATGGAGGAGGCGGAGGAGAAGGAGGAGGGGGGGGGGGAGAAGCGGAGGGAAAATAAAAGAAGGAATAGAAGATGAGAACAGATCGAGGTTGGGTGGGGAGGTTCAGACCAGGAGCTGTAGAGGACAAGATGAGCGCTCTAGGTAGATGATAAAGAATACTAAATTCAAACCAATTTATTAACATGAAATACAATTATTGGATTATCATCCACATCAAGACAAGAATAGTTTTAATAATAATCAAGACAATATGATAAATCCTCCAAGAAGTTAGTCTTAAAATGAAAACGAAAAAAAAAAGGAAGAAAGAATATCGGAAGGAACAGGAAGATTAGTAATCACAGGGAGAAGAGGAGGAAGAGCTAGGGTAAGTGGAAAAAAAAGAAGAACAGTGGGACTCTGGGAGGCCTGAGTAAAAGGTGTAGGGGATGATTAGGAGTCCGAGGAAGAGGTAGGGGGTGGGGAGAAAGGGTGGGGAGCTAGAGGAGGACTATATGGTAGCGAGGCCGAGGAAGGGGGGGGGGGGGGGAGGGGGGGGGGGGGGGGGGGGGGGGGGATACGAGAGGATGAGGAGGTGGTGGAGGAGCAAAGGAGGAATATAAATCATGATCAGGGGAAAGAGGAACTAATTAAAACACAGATGGAAGCTAAAAAGGAAGAGGAGGAGTTGGCCTAGCTCGGGAGAGGGGTAAAAAGAATAAGGGATAACGGAGAGGAGTAAGGGGAGGAGAGGGGAAGAGGAGGAGGAATACGAGAAGATGGGGTGGTGGAGCGAAAGAGGGGCACACATCAGGAGGAATTAAGGAGAGCTAGAAAGGAGGAAGAAAAGGAATGGCCTAGAGAAGAGTAGGGGAAGAGTAGGAGGAGGAGTGGGGCAGAGGAGAATGGAGAAAAACGACATGCCATGGGGCTGAAGGAATGGATAGAAGGGATATGAAGGAGGAGAGGAGGAACGGACAAGATAGTGGAGGAAGGGGAATTTGAGTCACCAGAGTAGGAGGAGCTAGATCACGGTGGTGGTGGAGGAGGAGGAGGAGGAGGAGGGGGAGACGAGAAGGGGAGGATGAAGTCCCTGTAGGAGTGTCGATGCAAGAGAAGAGGGCGAGAATGGGGCGGAGGCGGAGAAGGAAAGAAGGAAGGAAGAGGAGGAGGAGGAGGAGGAGGAGAAGAAGGAAATATAGGAGGAGAAGGAGGAGGAAGGGGGAGAAGGAAGAAGAAGAAGAGGAAGAGGGGAGGATAAGGAGAAGGGGGAGGAGGAGGAGGAATAGGAAGAAGAAGAGGAGGAGGAGCAGGAGGAGCAGGAGGAGGAGAAGGAGATGCGAGATGCGAAATGGAAGGGGAAAGTTTGTAATGTTGTCAGTTTGTCTCAATCTCATTTTTGGGATGTCGCCATCTACGTCGATTTTGGCGAGGGGGCGATGTCATCGTTCATCATGGCGAAAAACTACACGTATGTCCGTAAATAAACCTGACGAATCCTATACACGATTTCATGTTTTAAACCCTAATTTCGAATTCTCTCTGATTCTTGGAAGATAACCCCGCTAACAACATGGCAGAACATTCTCACGGCAGGGACATGTTTCTGAGAAGAGCTCTCGAAAAGATACTGAACGATAAGGAGACGAAGAAATCCTACAACTCGCAGCTGAAAAAGGCCTGTGAAGTCGCTCTAGGTAAATATCCAACCCGGATCTCTCCCGGGAAGCCATCCGCTAGATGCCGGTGCTGAATTGAGTGTGTGTTGTGTGTGTGGCTATGCAGCTGTTCAGTTTACACAGTTTTGTGAATGTGACTGATTGAGTCTGAAATTGGAGAGGGGGTGTGCCTACTGTTTTCTGGGCAAACTAGCATAGCCATAGCAGGGGTATATTAATTCATGCGCTTTCCCCATTTTTATTTTGATCTAGACTCGTAATCTTCAATGTGGAAATCTAGTGATTCCTTTATTTCATAAATTATATGACAAAGATTAACGTTAATTTTTGTCATGTTTGTCACTGAAAGGAAAAAAGAAAGGAGAAAAAGACCTGCAATTGTCCGCAGGTCAATTTTGCTTGATGCAAAAATATGAGACAATTATCACTTTTCACAACAAAAACATTGATTTGTTTTGAAAATGCAAAATTGATCTCATTCTAATGGAAAAATAATTTAATAAACAGTAGATAAAATTTTATGACATGCAATAGTTCCTAGAAACCAGTGAATAAATTTGTATGGAAATGGTAAAATTAACGATTTTGTGCATAACATAAAAAATAATGTTCTGTACTTATGTGACACGCCCCCTTTTTAAGGGAATCAAAATTGTGTCTTTTCCCAGCACATAGATTAATCGAAGGCCAGACCTTAGATGTCTGTGCTTTCTTTTCCCAAATAATCTGGTATAAAAATGAGCCCTGAATAGAAGTAGCCTTGGACTAAAAATATTGAAACTTGAGTGAATGGATAGCAATGAAAAATTGTCTCAAAACAAGTTAAAAATGCAATTAATCTTATCGATACCCATGTATTAAACTGAAAGTATCTGAAAATATGAAAACATACATATATCGTTTGGAATCTCAAAAAAAGGGAAAACGAATCGCCGCTCAGAAACCATGTGGTTTTGGGCCAACGGATATACCACGCTTACCTACTATCTGCTATACGATGGAATGCACAGTGTTGTAGATAAGAGGAGATACCAAACAATTTGTATAATTGATGTTTTTCAAACTTGAATTCCAAATCTTGTTTGATTTATCAATTAAGGACATGTACATGTGAATTCAGCTTCACATAATAATTGGACATATTTTTGCACTTCCACACAGATGTCAGCCACATGACCACTGTAAAGTTAAAGGTATAGATTCGTAATGACCAGGATGCAGAAAGTGATGTTTAACGAGCTGATGTATTCACAAGTTGCTTTACATGCCTAAATATATCTATGTAGGATATTAGGAGTACATTTTTGCTCGTATTCTGTGTATTTTACGTTGAACAGGTCAATCCGCTATTATTCCTACGGTATGCTGAGTGCTTAGAGCGGGGAGCGTCGGCCTGAAATGGGCGGTGCGATCGGTGGTATTGTCTGCGGTGTGTGAGTTCGCGTTCATTTTGTACGTGAAGCATGTTCTGTGAGGAAGTACGACCGCAGCAGGTTGTTTTATTTTGCGCTAATTCAGCCATTTCTAGGTCGATTTCATTCAAACAAACTATGAACATGCTCTAATTTACTATTGAAAAACTGCAATATGGTAATAATTTTTCTGTAGCTCGCAAACTAGTTAAATATCTGAAGCGCCCTCCTCCCAAAACTGGTCTTTCGCTTTAAGAAGTTAATTGTAACCTCGGGCATTGCAATTTAATGTGGCTGGGCTTCAGAATGATTGACTTATTGACACAGCTGTGTGCGGGAAAAGTATAAGGCCATCTGCACTATCCTCAGTTTTCGAAATAAAACTCTGATTCAGGGGAAATAAACCCCCGAAGAACTAGTTCTAGTTAGCTCATTTTATGTGGGACACTTGAGTTAATTCGCTAAAAGAATCCCAGGATGAATTAGCCCATGGGCTTTTGGGCAAATACATGTACATGTAGTGAGCCTATTTTTGCCACCAACAAGAGGCGATTTGGGACGATAAATAACAATACTGTCGATATCGAACTGTTAGTGTTTTGTTTGGGAAACTGTTCATGCGGCGTCTCTCATTTTATGGATCATCAGAAGGACTGTAAGGACATTGGTGCTGCAAAAGAAAATACCCTTTGGAGTCATGAAAATTCATTCTAGGAAATATTTAAAATAAATTTGAAAGCGAGCATGATTTTTTTTAACTATCTGAAAGCTGGCGAACGTCCAATTAAACATCATCATCAGGATAGTGTGAGCATAAAAAACTATGGCGTAATGATAGTTATTTTAGGAAATATTTAAAGGAGAGTGAAGAGCAAGCATGATTTTTCTTTCTAAAATCTAACAAAATTCACATACATGCACAAGTAATGCATGCTATTTTCACATTTTTTATAGTGTTTATAAACAAATCTATATGAATGTGCATCATACAGAGTGGAAATTTTGCAGCACTTGCCATAACAGCAAAATTAATGAAAATAGAACCAACATATGAAAATATCAGCTTATACAGTACACAGCTTGTAGGTCAATTCCATTGTGACTTATGGGACATTTGATAGTTTTTTTCTATTTATACCTGGGGTATTTGTCTGAAAAAGTAGCTTCAGAGATATGGTTTTACCCTACTCATCTGTAAGAAGGATGGTTGCACTTGCTATATGCAAAAATTAATTGGTTCAGCTTAGTTACACCGGGTGCTAGAACTTCAAAATGCCACCGTGACTGATGGGACATCAAACGGACACACAAATAAGGCTCCTTTGTTCAAGTTGCTATATCTATCTCAGTTTTATGACAAAGTTTTTATATTTCCATGTGAAGATTAACAAGTAAATAGGCTTACCAATAATGATTTAATTGAACTTGATTCGCGTCATTTGTTTCTGTAATTGAGTGCCAGTTCCTGTGTGACTGATGGGACAAGAAATTACCTCATTTCATAGAATTGCCACCTTATTAGCAACCAAGCATTAAATAGTTTCTTGTAAATTGATGAGAGTAAAGCCTTCCAGGTTTTCCAACTGAAATTAAAAAAAAAATTCCCAATACTTCGCTGTGTAACTAAAAAAAACAAGCTTTTATTAGTCCCATACATTTTTGTATGGTTCGGAATTACCTATATAGGACAAGTTAGAAAATTTCTCTTTTACTTGATATTAAAACCCTTTGTTTTAACATCATCTGCATGTATTAAAGCCTTCAAAATAACCTAGATTTTACAAAAGAGCATAAATATGGATTTGACTAAGTGAAACTTTTCCATGGAATTTACCTGTAGAGTATTTTTGAAATTGTATTTCCTTGTTTTTTAATTGTGTGGTCTTTTTAACAGATATATCATATTCGTTTTTCTTCTTTTCTTTTCAGGTGAGATAAAAGCAGAAATACAGAGTGGGAGGTAAGTGAAAATTTTCATAATTTTTTGTCAAAACCTACTTTAAAAAATAAACAACAAATTGTACAAAATAAAACAACCTCCATTCAAGCCTTTGCAGTAGCTTCAGGATGTACAAGATAAATTTTCTATCCTCTTTTTCTGCAAAGAAATGTAGGAGAAATGTCACACCTGTTCATTGAATCGATTTTAAAGTTCCTTTCTTCAATAGGTGTTTGGTTTTCCACAATGTGCATCGAGTATTATGATTAAGAACAGATCAAGAGTCTTCATTTTTAGACTACAGCAAAAATGGATGAATATCTTGCTGAAGGAAACTCGAAACGCAGACCTCTGCATGAAAGGTCAGAGTCAAAACCACTACACCATGATGCTTCCACCACACCGTTTTACAGTTTCAAATAGAAATTTCACAGTTTCAAATAGTAGTATCCATGTAGGTGAAAACAGAATCTAAATGAGAAGGATTGAAGTGTAGTTGGTCGATGATTTTGATGCTTGTACACAAAATTCCCCATCATATGGTTGTGTTGTATAGAAGTATGAAGGTTGTTTATTTATCAAAAATTATAACTTTTTTTGAGACAAAATGGAGGACATTTTTCTGGCTTCCATGCAGAGTCAGCACAAATGTTGCCTGTACATTATGTACACAGCTGCATAAAATATCCATGTATCAACCCACATGTGTTGCTTTTATGTCAGAGAAGTACTGGTTTTGTTCAATATAAATCCAGACTACCAGCATTTTCTACTCAGATTCATGCAGCACAGATTTTCCACGTTTCTCTCAAAGTACAGTGTACAGATGATGTTGAACATATCAAATTTCTTAACTCATACCTTCTCTTTGTCTTTCCCTCTTTACAAGAGTTTAAAAAAATTCCCTTCTTGTAAATTTAGCTCATTGTAGAATGTTGTGTGGATTTGGAAAATAGCTCAGTGTTCGAATACGCCGTGACATGAATTATCAGATATTTTCATCATCATCATCATCATCATCATGTAAATTTAGCTCATTGTAGAATGTTGTGTGGATTTGGAAAATAGCTCAGTGTTCGAATACGCCGTGACATGAATTATCAGATATTTTCATCATCATCATCATCATCATCATGTAAATTTAGCTCATTGTAGAATGTTGTGTGGATTTGGAAAATAGCTCAGTGTTCGAATACGCCGTGACATGAATTATCAGATATTTTCATCATCATCATCATCATCATCATGTAAATTTAGCTCATTGTAGAATGTTGTGTGGATTTGGAAAATAGCTCAGTGTTCGAATACGCCGTGACATGAATTATCAGATATTTTCATCATCATCATCATCATCATCATCATCAAAATACAGTACAGTACTTTGCAGCACCATCACTGGTCATCACC
Source organism: Temnopleurus reevesii (assembly GCA_036244855.1). Taxonomy (NCBI): domain Eukaryota; kingdom Metazoa; phylum Echinodermata; class Echinoidea; order Temnopleuroida; family Temnopleuridae; genus Temnopleurus; species Temnopleurus reevesii. The sequence goes on along the minus strand of BQKZ01007069.1, from coordinate 38,597 downwards.
AATACTACCATCATCACTATATTTGTCATTATGATCATTGTCACCACTACCACCACCACCACCACTATCATCACCACCACCACCACCACCATCACTACCATCACCATCACCACCATTTTCATTATCATCTTTATCAGTGCTATCAAAAGTATCATCATTAATATCATAGTCTCCATCACCACCACCACCATCATCATCATCATCACCATCACCATCACCATCATCATCATCACCATCATCATCACCACCACCATCATCATCATCATCATCATCATCATCATCATCATCATCATCATCATCATCATCATCATCATCACCATCATCATTATATAATTGTTGTCATTGTCATCATCACCATCAACATCATAATCCTCATTTCATTCCTTTCCTTTTTTTCAATAAGGAAAACAAGAATTCAAATATATACAGATAAACTAAGCGAAATCATATTTTATTTCTAGAGCTGAATCTTCCCTGGTACAGTAAGACAATCCTCGGCAATCCCTCTTCCAAAGAGCAACATGAATTCATTAAAATTGGAGTAATGTGAGTGCGTTTGGATGATAAAGACACAATGCTTGCTGCATTTTTATACAATCAAAGTGAACAAAATCATATTTTATTTGCAGTGCTGAATCTTCCCCGGTAAGACAATCCTCATCCGCCCTCCCTCTTCCAAAGAGCAACATCAATTCCGTCACAGCTGATCGTCACTTCTTGCCCTTTGAGCTTGCCTGTCAATCAAAATCGGCTCGGATTGTGAATACGGCCCTCGATTGTTTACAGGTGAGTTATAATTTTAATAGATCTAATGATTCATATTGGAAAAACCTGCTATCATAAAGAAATGATCCGATTCCAATTTTTTCCATAGAATTTATTTTTCAGGGCAGGTTCCTTGTAGACAGATTTTCCATTTAGGCCTTCATGGAAAAGAAAATATTTTAAAAACAACATAACAGGAAATTAAGAAGTCTAGAATATGCTTTGTATAGTAAACATTCAAATTCATGTTAGGATTGAAAAGAAGAAGAAGAAGAAGAAATGTTTAAATTTGTGGATACATTATGGAAAGTTGTTTGCCAATGACGCTTTGTGGTAGGTTATGTAAAAATAGCACTATTTTGTTGACTCTTTCAACCTTTTCTTTATGTTTGCTTGGGGACATAATTAGCTATCTGCCTTTACGTAATGCATGTATACATGTATGTGGAAAGTCTGTTGACTATGTTTTTTTATGTCTTACTTGTAAGTTTTCGGGGATAATAAGAGTATTTGGTATTACAATTTTCAAGTATGTTACAATTTGTTTTATTTACAGAACTTTGTTAAATCAATATTTTGGGGGAAGTTGTGAGCTTTATTTACTTTCTCTCAGATTGCACCTTGCTAGCAAAGTGTAACATATCCAATGTATGATGTACAGTTGATTAAAATCTATTTGCAACCAAATTTTAAGAGAAGACCACCTTTCTAAAAATGACCTCTGCTTTTCATGCTTCCTGTGTTTGGTGAATTTTCACATAAGACAACGAATCAACAATACTATGCCCAGTTTTCCAGTGAGACAGAGAGTAAGGAAAGACTAGACATTCGACCAAAATGGAGGGTGCTCATGTACATGCAAGTACTAGCCCGATTTCTGTAGGCAAAAGCTTCCTGCCCGGCTAAAAAAGGGGGCTTGGGCAGGGAGAAAAAGAAATCGCAAAACGAAAACTTAATCTGGTCAAATCTGATCTTGTTTTGCAATATAAGCTATTGGGATAAAACCTTATTCTCCTGAGCACTACATGTACTGTATCTTTAAAGGGAAACCAACCCCTGGAATTATCGTTCTCTCATTGAATGAAGAAAAATCGGACGAACAAACTGTGAAAATTTGAGCAAATTCGGACAACCCGATCAAAAGTTAGGAATTTTCAAAGTCACAGATATATGCTGATCCCTACCGCTCATGGGGTTCCGCGCGATCGGCAAAACGTCATGTCGGACAACTCCTCATTCAATCTGTACACAAAACATTTTCTCCCTTTTCTCGGAAAAGTCAACAAAATGCCAATTTTCAGTTGGGGTATAGCATTTCTGTATTGATTCTGCATGTATTTTAAAAAGATTCATGCCGCAACCTTCCTCTAAATTTTGCATTGATCAATTTTTAAATATTCTATGTACAAAGTGAATGATGAGTTGTCCGATATGACGTCACAGATTCCATTCGTTTTGCCGATCGCGCAGATCCCCATTGGCGACAGTGATTGTCTAATCTCTGTGACTTTGAAAAGTCATAACTTGTCAGCGGGTTGTCCAATTTTGCTCAAATTTTCACAGTATGTTTATTTGATTTTACTTCTTCCCATAATAACACGACTATCCCAGGGATTGGTTCCCCTTTAAAGCATAGTATTACGTACATTGTACTTTTTGGGGGACAAGTTAAATTTTCCTCCGGGAAACTGATTTTTCAACAGCTCTAAGTTATGTAGCACTCTGAAATGATCATGATCAACTGTTCATTTAATGTGTACTTCTTGAAAATATGCACTATGTGTGCAGAGTATATTAACCTCACAATGCAATATACAGTAAATACACGATTTGGAATTGTATAGTTTGACAGCTACATACATTCATTCTTGATTAGAATTCTAGTCGATGGAAGCTGTTGCTATGGAAACAGAACACTTCAAATGCACTTTGTCATACTCCTGTCCCAAACTCAAGGCCTTTTTCCTTTCAAGTACATGATCTGTATATAGGATACCATAATGCCATTTCTATTGTTTCTATGTATTACATATGTATGAATATATACACTTTTCTTCTGTTTCTTTCATCTGTGTGATCCTGTCTGACTGAAATTCATTTCAATAGACCAGTTAACAAATTTATTCAAATTTATGCGTGTTTCTTGCCAAAGAACCAATTATGTGATAATCCTTTTACATAATTGGAATCCAGTTTTCATACATTACCTGCTTCTATGTCAGGCTCCAGGCAATATGGGATTTTCAAGAACAACCTGACAGGGTGATACTTATATAATATTGGATGGCAATAAATGGAATACCAGGGAATATTGCACGAGTTAGGGCAATATTGCACGAATCGAAGATGAGTGCAATATTGGCCCTAACGAGTGCAATATTCCCGGTATTTCATGAAATGAAGCCATCCAATATAATTATTATTATCTTTACATATACCAGAAGGCTGGTCACTGCTTTGCGCAAGCGTAAAATTGAAGCCGTACAATATGGCTTATTATTATCTATTTGGGGGTTTTAAGCCGTACAATATTAAGCCATATTGTACGGCTTCAATTTTACGCTTGCGCAAAGCAGTGACCAGCCTTCTGGTATATGTAAAGATAATAATAATTATATTGGATGGCTTCATTTCATGAAATACCGGGAATATTGCACTCGTTAGGGCCAATATTGCACTCATCTTCGATTCGTGCAATATTGCCCTAACTCGTGCAATATTCCCTGGTATTCCATTTATTGCCATCCAATATTATATAAATATTGTACGGCTTAAAGCTCCCATATAGATAATAATATATTTTATTCACCACTTGCCCAGTCGAACAACCAAGTTTTTTAATGACTTGCCCAAGCAATCTTTCTTGTAGCCCAAATTTATGGCCAATGCTTTTTGGACAACTAGCTGTTACTTGTCCAATTGGGGGAAGTGATAATTTCATTTATTTGCCCCACAGCTAAATATGGTTGCCCTGGGCATGTGGACAAGTGGGTATGTAGCGCACTGCCTCAGTGTATAGGTTATGCATGTAGTACAGACCCACCTATTACATTTTAATTCAAATACTTCAGTGCAGTGTATCATGATAAAGAATACAAAATTAGGGTACACTGACTAATTACCAATGTTTGCCAATTAACAAGTCAGACACATGTATGCTGAAAGCAAACATGTATTGAACCTCTAAATCTGTGGTGAGATGTGATTGAACAAGTATTATTTAATAACCTTGGAATTGACAAAAGGGTATGAAGAGCAGCAGTTGCTTTACTTTTTTTTATACCATCACACATTTTTTTACCAAAATAATTAATCAAACTAAGATCTCCTGTTTTGTTTCTTTTTTGGGGGAGGGAACTTTTTTTGGGGCAACCTTATGACATTTATCACGCTCTTTTTGTGAAGAGAAAAATATGGACAAAAATGAAATTCAAGAGATTGTTATGTATTAAAAAAAAAAAAATTTGGTCATTTGCCTCCTTAAAACAAATTGTACATACTATGTACAATTTGTTTTCAATTTATTTCATACAATTTTGGTTGGTCTATGTCATAGACCAGCCAAAATTGTATGAAATTACAAAAATAAGTCAAACTCAGAAAATTGCGTTACCTATTTTGCATGCAGGGCAATGCACTGAAAAAAAAAATCAGAGGATAACCAAGAAATTCATTTAACCAGCCCTTGGTCCATGCTGATGCCAAAAGCTTTGAATCTTAATGAACCTTGCATTAAATTAGGCTTAAAAGGGTTGCAAATCAAATTTTGTTGCCCCTAGCAATAAGTCCACAACAGGAATGAATTAATCTTCCTTGCAACAACAACAAAATGGAATCCACTGCCTCTTTCAAATGTGAATTTCAATCAGTAGGCCTACATGTAACTTGATGTTGGATAACATTTTTAAATAAGTTATAACAAACATGAGGCATTAAACCGAAATCAAACTACTGTATAGCGGAAAATTTTGGGGGGTATAATTTTTGCGCTTTTCGCGGTGAAATTGCCAACCGCGAATCTTAGACCCGCAAAAATAATCCTTAAAAATTTGTTCAAAAAGTAAACATACGCAGTACTTCACACAGTGCATTTAGAAGAGATACGACATCACTATCAATATTTTAATCACATGTACAATTGAGTTTCTCATCATAATCTCTAGATTATTCGGTCATTCTTTCTAATTTTTCTACCTTTCAAACGCATTCTTTTGTAGCAGTAATCCCTTTCTGTTTCCTTAAAAATCTCTATTAGTTAGGTCAGTAGATTTTACTTTTCCTCATGGATTATATCTGCGAATTCAATACCCATCTAAAATGTTCATAGACTAACCAACCACAAAAAATTAACACCGCAAAATTATTCCGCTATGCAGTATTAAAACACCAAATCAATGCACCATGTTGTTTTGGGATATCACCCGTGAGTGAATGTAAAATTCATATAAATTTAGGAGATGTTACTGTTGGCAGAAAGTTGCGATCACTTGCAAATCAACTGCAAATCAGTTGCAAATTTAAACATGGATTCCAAATTCTCTTTGCTTCTAACAGGGCACACTTTAAACAATGGTTTAAATTGGTGCTTGTCAATTAACTTGCATTTTATTGCTTCATTAGAGCAACACTCCCAGAGTCATATGAAAGGTCTAAAAGGATTAAATTTTTTCACAATGCTACATGTTCCATTGTGTTATCACTGGTGTCTTTTAAAGTGCACTGAGCTGCTTTATTTAAATGCCATTTTCTCTCTGAAAAACAGCAAAGATAGCAAAGGTTTTTATGCCTCCGCCACCATAAGGTGGTTTCAGAGACATTATTTTGTTCGATTCCTTTTCCTCTCAATAAACATTGACTACCTATCACCTCTTGTTGCCGTAGAAACTCATTGCGTACGGTCAGCTGACAGGCGAGGGGCCCGACAGCACCACTCCGGGGAAGAAGCTCATCGATCGGATCATCGAGACGATATGTGGGTGTTTTATAGGAACGCAGACAGATGAAGGAGTCCAGCTCCAAATTATTAAGGTGAGTGGTTTAGTGGTTGTTACCCTCTTTTAATCACAAGGTCGTGGATTCAAATCCCACCTCAGGGAGAATCTCATTCATCAGATAATGCTCATCTGTTGATAAGTGAATGGGTGCAGCTACAAATTATCAATGTGAGAAGGCTCATGGTCTCGTGCTTTCATGCTCTTCTTAGAAGGTTATGGGTTCAGAGCCCACAGGTAGAGAAGAAGCTCATCGATCGGATCATCGAGATGTTATGTGGATGTTTCATAGGAACACAGACAGAAAAAGGGGTGCAGTCTGAAATTATCAAAGTGAGATTATGGCAGTTCTGACTCAAATTCCACCCAGGGAAGAGGCTTATTCGTAGAATTGTGAAGATGATGTGTGGGCGCCATAGGAACTTAGATAGATGCTTCAAATTATATAAAAAAAAGTGATATAGGAATATTGGATCTGCATCTAGTCTCATAATTGTAGGGTCACAACTGAACAAGTTAAAATTCCATTCACGATTGATTGTCGATCTTGCAACAGTCTGCAAAGTTTAGAAAACCATGACTTTCAATAGGGTGATTATCTTGAAGTGAGGTTAACTAATCCGTAGATTTCAATAGATTAATAACAAATTTTAATTTTTAGCCATTGCACTATCTCTCTCCTTTTTTTCCCTCTCGGCCCTAAGCACAACATTTGAGGTGCGCGAAGACACCCTCTTAAAACATCAACTTCGCAGATTTAAACCTTTTCAATACTTTATCTCTATCTCCCACTTTTTATCTTCTTATCTCTAGGCCCTACTCACAGCTGTTACTTCGCCAACATGCGAGGTGCACGAAGGCACCCTATTACAGGTTGTACGCACCTGCTACAATATCTACCTCACTAGTAAAAACCTCAACAATGTTAGATATAGATCTCTATTCTTCTTTATCTCTCTTTCTCTCTCTAGGCCCTACTCACAGCTGTTACTTTGCCAACATGCGAGGTGCATGAAGGCACCCTATTACAGGTTGTACGCACCTGCTACAATATCTACCTCACTAGTAAAAACCTCAACAATGTTAGATATAGATCTCTATTCTTCTTTATCTCTCTTTCTCTCTCTAGGCCCTACTCACAGCTGTTACTTCGCCAACATGCGAGGTGCATGAAGGTACCCTATTACAGGTTGTACGCACCTGCTACAACATCTACCTTGCATCTAAGAACCTCATCAATCAGACTACTGCCAAAGCAACCCTCACACAGATGCTCAATGTCATTTTCTCTCGCATGGAACAGCAAGCTGTGAGTAAATCTTTTATACTGGGGGATGTGAAAATGTTCTTTTTATTAAAACTTAATTTATTAGACAGATATCCTGTTAGCTATTTGGAAATCATCTGATATTGTCATGATATAATTATCTAGGGCACTAATATTCAACGGGTTACCAGTTTCTTGTAGGCAGCAATGAAGAAAAAAAATTAAATGGCTGGAAAGGTATACTACCATACATTATGTTTTTGTGCTTGGCGGTTTTAGAGGATAACATGTAATTCTTTGTTTTGACTATTCATTCTGAAGAAAAAAAATTCTATGAATCTTATCATGATTTTCATCCTTGGTTTATTAGGAAAGATTTATTTTTCTTAGAAAGTGAAATTCAACTCAGTTATGAGAACTGCCGGACAGTAATAATATATTGTGAGTATTTTGGTATGATTTTAGGAATTCATAGACTTCAATGACATGTCACTACTTTCGTTTATTTTCTAGATTTATGAAGCGAAACTGAAAGCTGATGAAGCTGCAAAAGAAGGTTAGTATAAACTTGAAACTTGGTTGTTTTTTAACTCTTTGTGCGTTCACCCGTGAACCCCTGTGTGTTGCATTATTTATGGAGTGTACATGTTTGTATGGGAAATCTGTGCAAATTGCGAAGGAAACAGGCCATCGGATGTTCATTGACGCGAAGAAAACGTGGAATGAGTTAATGACTTCAATATTTCTCAAAGCATTTTCAATGTATTTTCAAAGTTTTTACTCTTGTTAAGCAAAACAGGTTTTTATTTTAATGAAATGAGACAAGAAATTACATGTAGTTACAGTAATATGTATCCATTTAATGTGCTGCCCTTTTTTAATAATCCAAATAACCTGTAAATGATGAAATGAATAAACAAACATTTTGATGACAATTTAACCTCAAACCTAAAGTAAATAAGAATGATTGAAAGAAAGACGGGGACACGAATTCATGGATTCCCCCCCCCCCCCAATTTTTTTTTTTCAGCTCAAAAATTAATTAAAACATAAAGAAGACTGACCAGAAATGTATTATAGCGGGAAATATAGTTCTGTTTCATCAAGATTTGTAATTATTTACAGGGAAAACAGGGACTGCAAGAATGGGGCCTGCAAACGTATTGTAGTATTTGAACATTGTGATTCACAAACCCCCCATTTGCAGCCCCTCCACTTTTTAAGATGTTGCACAGTCAATGGTACAGCTCAAAGGCAGACGCGTGTCACATTTGGACCAATCTGCAGTTGTAAATACATGTACAGTGTAGCTGTGATTAGCAAATGAAATTTAACACTTATCTTTTACCTTTCCCAGAGGAAGAGAAGGGTGGAGCTGGTGACGGGGAGGGGGAGGTACTGACCAATGGGACGCCAGACGGTGTTGACCCAGAAGTAGATGGCAGTGATTCCACAGGTGACCTCTAGTTTAATTTTGACATTTTGATTTTGACATTTTGATATTGATAATACAAGGAATTTGTACTTTTATTTGTACTTCTGCTGTTTCAGCCAATATTTTTGTGGGCAGACATTTTTTTCATTTTGGGACAAGCTTGACGTTTTAACGTGTTGTTATGTTTGCATTTTTGACAGTGTTTGTAAGCATTTGAATGTGCATCAGGAGAATTATGTGGGACTTCTGCATGGACCCAGAAAATACTGACAAAATAAGAAGTACCCATGCCCTAGTACACACATTTAATATATTAGCTAATATATATAAGCGCACATACATTTTTACAAAGCCACCGAATTTCAGACATTTTTACATATTTTCACATTTTGAAAGATCATGACAATTGTATGGACATTATTATAAGAAGTAAATTATTTTTGTGAATCCACAGTCATATAGATAAAATCCCAGCAAATATTTCAGCCGATGCAATATTTGTATGATACTTTCATTTTCCAGATGGACCCGACGCTGTGAAAAAGATGGAGGAGAGCCCAGCGCCAGCAGAGAATGGTGAAGAGGTTGAGAGTATTGTAAAGGATATAATGGAAGATCTCTTGAAATCTATTGATATGGAGAGTAAGTTATTGTTCATTTTATTTTTGAGGCTCCCGAAATTGATTAATTAGTTTACCATTACACTATAAATTGTTGACACACTTCTTTTCATTGTCTTTGCTTTGATGTTTGTTTTTGTTGTTTCTCATCCAATAGTGTCACATAATACTGTGAGAATCACAGAGCAAGTCAAGAAAATAGTAAAGAGCTACTAGATTTGGATTTTAAGGTGTTTACCGTTCAGTAGCAATAAGAGTATGCACTTATATATATCGCCTAATACCGCTTCAGCAGAAGTCTCTAAGTGCTCGACAATGAATGCAGTTAGTATTACCCGGCCATAGCATAGCTGCCCAGTAGGCGTTCTTGCTTTTAACAGAATAAAAGCATTAGGTGGAGCATTGAGATTATATGTTGTTTTAAATGGAAATTTGGTCTCTGAACATGTTTCAAATGATACTGAATTAACTAGATGCTTAGTCAATATTGTAGTGCATGTAAATGTGCAACATCTACTTTGAAGCCACCTGTTCATAGGAACCGCCATTAGTAGTGGTCAACTTCATATCTATTACATCCTTATACTTTCTGTTTCTTTTAGGCACTGAAATTGTAAAGACTCCAGACTCCATCACAAACACCAGCCTGTCTACAGCGCCCTCTATTGGCTCGTTAAAGACACCCAGCACAGCCTCCACTCCCAGCATACCTCTCATGGGGGATGATGAACTCGGGGAGGGAGGAACGGAACCTTTCTCCCACATCCTACAGAAAGATGCATTTCTTGTCTTCAGATCGCTATGCAAGCTTTCCATGAAGCCGTTACCAGACGGGCATCCAGAC
>BQKZ01007069.1:0-14330 GCA_036244855.1 Temnopleurus reevesii | reverse complement strand
AATTCAGTTCATGCATTAATATGCAAAATAGACAAGGATTTATGAATATTGACTAAAAACACAATTTGCATTGACTTTGTACATACAATCACGTTTTGGACTCATATTTGGCTCTACGAATATTTTTCAAATGCGCGTAGCGTCGGTATCGCATACCCGGTCATCACGAATTTGGTGTCAAAAGTTGCGCGAGACTTGAAAGATAAAAGTCAGAAGAAATTCAGTTCATGCATTAATATGCAAAATAGACAAGGATTTATGAATATTGACTAAAAACACAATTTGCATTGACTTTGTACATACAATCACATTTTGGACTCATATTTGGCTCTACGAATATTTTTCAAATGCGCGTAGCGTCGGTATTGCATACCCGGTCATCACGAATTTGGTGTCAAAAGTTGCGCGAGACTTGAAAGATAAAAGTCAGAAGAAATTAGGGCGCGAGCTTCTCGTGTTTCAGATTTATCGCGAAAATTGTCGATGGGGGGGCTTTAAAAGCCCCCCCCCCCATGGGATTAGGGTTACTATTGAAAGTGATGGTCAGTGACCAATTGATGTAATTGTTGATTGTTGTCCTTTCCTTGCAAATGATGCTTTCAGGTGTCTCTTACATGGGCATTATATTATTCAAGCAAATTAATGTTGACATTTTCTCAGGAAGTGTGTATGGTGACGTCATTATCTCCCTTGTATACTATTTACCAATATTTTCATATTATTGTCCATTATTATTCCAATTTAAACCAATTTATTGTGCCTTCAGATATGTTTGTAAGTGAAAAAAGCACAATAATAGTGTTTGAGTAAAAATCACATTGTAACAGGTTGAACCCTCAACTCAAAGGCCCGTAAATTTTCGCCTGAACAAGTAAGTCCAATTATTTACAGTAAATTATGTGCTATATTTCAACTCATGATGTAATACTGGTGGTTGTGAATCTAGGGTGTCTTATACTTAATAGCATATGCCATAAAGAATGATTTCTGCAATTAGTGATGATTCTATTTCTATTTCATATTCTCCGATTGGTATTCCTCCATATAGTGGGTCTGACCATTTCTGTCAACTCTTTGACTGTCTATTTAGAAAGACGGAATCTCTTCCAGAACTCCTCTTTCTCAACAACTCGATGGGATTTTTCCTGTTCTTCAAAACTCTCAGAAGCCTTGAATTCAAGGCTGCCATCAAATTCATCTGCCTCTCATGCTGTCTCCTCATTTGTACATAGCGATTGATGTAGTGTATGTGCACCATATATGAATGTATAGGTTTGAATACACATGTTTAATTGTCACCAAAGAAACAGTTCATGCATGAATGTTTGAATTACTCTTCGAATAAATGTGACACATCTACATCCCATTTTCTCTTTGATTTATTTTGTTATTTCTGTTCCCTGTGAGCAGCCCTTGCTAAATAGATTTTTAAGTTAAATAAAGAGCTTGAGCTTTTGATTTTAGCTGAATCTTAGTCATTATCAAAATGATAAGGAAATGAAGTGAACACACAAGTAAAAAGAAAAATCTAAACAAGGAGGTGGAAAGAGAAAGAACGAGATTTGAGGGGCAGCCAATCACAGAGCAAGGAGTGAAGAATACAAAAGAAAAATGTCCAGCTGGAGGAGAGAGGTGGGACAGAACAAAGAAGGAACTAGACAAGTGTGAGAGCTGAGAGGGGTAGGGAAGACAAGAAAGCCAGGTAGAAAACTAGATTTTGTTAAAGTTATGGAAGCTTGTACCTGTAATGCGAATGCCAGTTCTTCAAATTTTCGCTTTTTCATCGTATAACCTGAAAAAATTTTAACAACTCGCCTTCACACTGCAGGTATAAGCTTCAGCTTCCAATCTAGGTATAGTGAGCAAGCATTTACATTTATTCTCTGGTTTTGCTTCTAAGCTGTCTGCCATATCCTTTTCAATGTTTCTTTTTAAGCCAAAATATATTACTTAAAAGTTACTCTGTTTAAGTCAAATCTCTTGGGACCATATCAGTCTGATTGACTGAGAAGAGGTAACTATTAAACAAGAGTTTTATTTGATTCGTTGCAAATACTCACATTGACTTAGGCAGAATTGAATGTAATGTATATAATGAACCTTATCCAGGCAACCTCACATAAACCAAGTACATGTATATTCAATGGCTGAAATAAAGATCCTATCAAGCTATCCTCATATTTTATGTTTTTATTGCTCAAAATCAAACCTCTTTCAGTCCCATCAGACTTGACTTGGTTAAGAATGATTGTTCAACCTTTCCTTGTTCCGTTCAATGACAATGCTGAAAAAATGTCCTTTCTCTCTTTCTCTCTCTTTCGCTTCTTTCTATTACAGTTGAATCTCATTATAACAAGGTAATTCTCCTTGTTCCATTGTATTTTGGCCCTGATAACAAGGTTTCATTATAAAGAGGCAATTTCTTTGTTCCCAAGGACCTTGTTATAACGAGGTTAGACTGTATTTGATTTAGCCAACCTTGCCTTGTCAACCTGGCAGAAGTAAAATAATTACCAACTTGAAAAGGCTTTTAGAGTCATCTTCTTTACATTGTAATATTTTTACACCTAATGAATTTGAATTCTCTTTGTAAAAGCTATTTATTCATTCCCAACAGACTCAAAATTGGGCAAGGTTGACTGTAGTAGTACAGTCTAACCTCGTTATAACGAGGTTGTTGGGACCAGAGGAATTACCTCTTTATATTGAAACCTTCTATTTTATCAGGGTAAAAATACAATAAAATACAAAGCCATGACACCAGGAAAATAACCTTGTTATAACTGGAGCTCGTTATATCAGTGCTCTTTATAACGAAATTTGACTGTACTAGCTTCTACAACTTTCCTGCTTTTATTCATGATAAAATCACCATAACACATTGTGCATCACAAACTTATTAATACCACACTATGAGGTGTTGCCACAAAGTTGTTAACGATTCCAAATCAACAAATAATCAGTTGCAAATTGAAACTTGCCTGCAGACTATAGCAACTTTTTAGCAACTCCCCATATGTTACTCTATTGAATTTTCTTATCAATTCTTGATCCACTTCGTTATTCAAGCTCAATGACCTCCTAAAAATTGAAATACAATGTATCAAACCTATATCACACCTTTCATATTCATCACTTTTCAATCAATCCTCGATGTAAACCATCTAAAGTTTGTTTGAAATCTGTATTTACATTATTAGATACATAAAGGGCATCAATTTGCCACCCAAATTTAATTTTGTTAATCCTCCAAACAACAACAAACTATTATCACTTCTTTCCATCTCCGAATCAAAGTGCACTTAAAAATCTACTCAATAAAGGATTTCTTCAAAATGATATCAAGTTCAATCAACTTTAATTGCATAATTAAAAACTTGCAAATATGTAACAGACATAGTACATATAACCACTCTTTCTAAATTCCATAAAGAATGGTAGTAATTACTCAATTGAAATACGGTTTTGATCCATGTTTAATCAATTCAAGTACAAAGTTAATGACTGTTTATTGACGAGTTCTCCATGCATGACATCACATATCATGCCCAAGTTGCCAATTCAAGGATCATCATCATCATAACCTTAAAAAAAATCATGACTCAATATTTCGCAACAGACCTACTGCCCGACGAACATCATTCTGATTTCTATATAAAGCTCTTAAAACTATTTTTTGGAAAAGGTACCAAGATAGCTGTTGCATTATTCATGTTTTAATTTTCACATACTACATATTCCAGAATAGTTAGCAGCTCTTCTTTAAATCATTAATCAAGTTATATTGAAATTCACATTTTCTACACAAAATCTTCTGATTAAACATTGTTTGAACATTTGTGACATTAGATAATATACACTGTACAACCAAGATTGAGGTGTACAAACTATGTAAGAGTATCTTGTGATTGAAAGATGAAAAAAAAACACCTACAAACATAGCTGAACATACTAAGGTTTATTCCTCGGACGGAACAATTCCCATCCGCTCAGCTTCGACTTTTTTTATGCGGTATTGCAACATCTCTGTTTTCTTCTGTATTGCCAGTACTGCCATTCTCTCGGTGTGCTCCTCTTCAAGATACTGCATGCGCAAGTGATGTTCATCTTGAGCAAGTAGGAGTATTTCCTGGTCTCCATCAATGTCTTTGTCAGGACATGGTCTCTTCACATTACGATTCCTGTAAAGAAAGAAGGAATTGGAAAAGGACAAGGAAATTAAACAAAATCCAACTGGATTTCATGAGAATTGCCATCTGAGAAAAGTTATTAAGTAAATTCATCAATGTGAGCAGAAGGGACAAAGGCTTTTAGACAAAGTAAACAACTTCATAAAGAAATGTCAGTGCTCTTATTCTGCAGTAATTATGTAAATTGGGTATCTCACAATGAATAGGGAGGCTATGTAGCTTTTATGAACGCCTGAATAAAGTTGTATATTTTGTCGAAAATCCTTCATCATATCTGCTCACAATGCATTGTTTAGCATGATACGATACTGTACAATTCAAACCTTTGAAATTTAAGACACAGTGGCCTGTTAACAAATGATGCGGTTGATTGATATTTTCCGTGTACATGTATTTATCAGGCAAAAAAAAATGTATTCCATTTTTTGTCTCTCCCCATTCTTCTGATCTTTCTCTTAATAACACTCAAAATGGTTTTAAAAAACCCTGCTTTTGCATGGATGACAATTATATTTCAAATTCTTTGCTTAATTAACAATTTCTCTTTACTTCATGATTGAAGTACTACAGTGGAAACTCGTTATAATGAGGTGATTGGGACCATCAAAATTACCTTGTTATAGCAGTAATCTCTTTATAGTAGAGTTAAAAAGCAAAATGTAATAAAAAGCTTAGACCATAATCTTTATCTCTCTATATCAGATATTTCATTATATCAGATATTTTTATAAAAAGTTTCCACTGTAGTAATTTTTTACCTTGTTCTCTTGGCAGAAGAGGTGGACGCAGGAGGCTGAATGTCATTTTGCTTTCTGCTAAAGATAAACAAAATAATGAAATATATAATAAATAAAGATATGCAAAAGAAAGTACAACAATGCAATTTTGAAGGTGAAATTATATAAGAATCGGCAAGCTAAATCTGAAATGCTTCCACCGACCACAGATAAATGTTATACACTGAATACCAGTCACTTTTATGAAAAGAATTTTGCATTCAGAATTAAAAAAAGGTGCCTACCTGAATCTTTATTTAACACAAAATTGAAGAATGTTTAACAAGTACATTATTTATTGTATTGTTCTATTCTTCCACCATATTCCAAATGAGCCAATAAAAACAGTACCTCTTCGTTTGTGACACAGCAGCAGAAGAAATGCACACTTCAAAAAAAAAAAAAAATTACCTCTTTGTTTGTGACACAGAAGAGGAAGGAACTCTGTTGGGAATGTCTACTTCACCTCTTCTAAGAGTATATAAAGATAGATACAAGTAAAAATAAGAATGCACTTTAATAGAAACAATTGTTGTAAGAACTGTATAATTAAGAATATTATCATTATTAATGTTTTATTTCACTATTTCATCTACCTCTACGTATGTTTCCCCCCCTCCCATGAAAAATGAGTAAAAAAAAAAAAATTGGGCGTAAGGTTGTGCGTAAAGTTATTCTTAACTTGGTGATACACCACCCACAATGCGTTATCTACACAAAATGCTAAATATCTCACACTTTACAAAATATAAATACTGCGTTCTTTGTGGGGGGGGGGGGGGGTGAAAAGTGATGAGGCTGTTTGTGCATCTATTCTATATGTTGAGAATACAGGCAATCAAACCTAAAATCCACATGCAATAGTCTTTAACAAAGTACAGGGTGAAATAAATCTTTGACAAGAAAACACTACATTTAATTTGTCAAATAGTAACTGCAAAAATAAAATTGAAAATTCCAATCACCTAATTGTGTGGGAGCTGGCAACATCGTCTTGATCTCCTCTGTACAAAAATAGAGATAAAAGGACATGTTATGCCTAAATCTAATTTCAATGTAATGGAATGCAATAAATGATGACTTTTCTTACAAACTATTAATACATCCAGCATCATGTAAAAGAATGAAAGCAGCTTAAAGTTCTTTTTATTGAAGTTGTTTCAGAAGTAAAGAAAGAAAGATTTAGACTGATATTTCTAGAATATTTCTGATATCATGAAATCAAAGTTAAACATGTATAACCAAAGGAATATCAAGCCTTAAATTTCGTTGATTTCAGGGCAAGGCCATTTTTATTTAGGGCACATTTTTATACTACAGCTTGAATGGGGAAAAGAAAAAAAAAAAGAGCACCTAAATCTCCAAATCTTCCTTTTTGAGGAAGGCCAGACTATAGGGCATCGAAGGCCATGGCCTCCATGGCCTTCCATTAACTTAAGCCCTGCAATATAACTAAAATATAGTACCTCATTGATGGGGATGGGGAAGGGCCAGAGGCAGGGGGGTCTATCTTGTCAGCATACTCCTGGACTCTGTATTGAAAAAAGGACAAATTCAAATGTGTATTTCATAAATTTTGCTACCCAACAATTTGATAGCAAAAAGAGGAAGGACATGTACAACTCTGATATCACAAACAGTTTTACTATGCAAAAAATCTGCAAATTTCTTATTGTAATGAAAGCATAGATATATGAATAAATGGCTGAATGACTTTATTACCAATCATCAACAGCAAAAAAAAAATAAAAAAATCATTTCAAAATATAAATGTATATACAGGATAATACAGTTAAAAGATGGTAATGGGACCTATTACAGAAATAGCATCAAAGCTAGTGATACGTAAAGTAAAAAGACAAATTGCCAAAATACTGTACCTCATTGATGGGGATGGGGCAGGGGGGTTAATCCCAAGTGGATCGGCATCTTGAACTCTGTATTGGAAAAAGAGACAAATATAAGTTTGACTTTCATTTTATTTGATGAATTAAATACCATCAAGGCAGAGATGCCAACTATTCCTGAATAATATAAAATTACATTACAGATTTAGGCCAAGAGTGGCTGAACATGTACTTACATGTAATGTATTTATTGCTGTTTCCTCTAAAATATACATATTTGGCTCAGCTGATGCATCATTCACAACTGAAATTTAATTTCTATAGAAAGTATTCTCAAATATTGAGTAACAGTTACAGAACTTTTTTTTTGATCACTTAAACTTGTAAGACCTATAACTTAGTAGAGTGTATAATTATGTTAGTTAGTTTGAACTCCATTTACAGAACTTGTATAGCACCTGGGCTGGGGTTTTTGTTGATAAAAATTGCAATATATACGTACATACCTTTTATCTTCGTAGAGGACTTCGATAATTTCTGCTGGGGATCCCGACAGAAATACACCTGTGGGTACGGACATATCTGCCATCCCACTATCGTCATCAAAAGCGTTGTATAACTGAACGAAATCTCTCGGACATAAGTTTTTGACCTCTTGGGAGAGGGCAGATATAGGCCCTGGGGGAGGTCCTCCTCCAGTACGCCGTGTCTCCCGCTTGTTCTCGCTATCTTCTTTTTTCGCCGCCCATTTCAATCTTTTCCATTGCATCTTCAATTCAGGAAGGGATCTCTTGCTTGCCCCAAACTTGGCCGCATAATGGCGATGAACATCCTCCCATGCCAGGTTCTTCTGGTGATTGGCCTTGAAATCAGAACGTTTGCATTCTATGGAATCTACTTTTTCCCCAATGAGCTGGACCAAGAAAAACTTCTCAGTCGACTCCCAATTAGCAGCACGACTTTTACCTTTGTTGGTATCCATTTCAGTAGTCAGCAACGAGAGATAAAGAATGGTTACTATTACTGTTAGACGAAGTAGAAAACTAGAATTGGAAGACCGGCGTAAGTTTGACTAGCTCTTGACAAAGTAAATAGCCACTGGGGGTACTTACCGATAATAGCCGATCCATATCGTTGACCATCCATTTATATGAAGTTTTTTGAGACATTTGATGCTCCCAATCTACGTAAATTCCTTGTGAACTCACTCAAAGAAGTCTGATACACACGCGTATATAAGCTATTCCTGTCAGCCCGACGATCTCCGCCGATTTCCCCGCTAGATCCGTTCGCCAATTCTTGCTCAGCCGACATTTTACTCGCCATCCGACGCGATCGAATTTTCTAATTTGTTGCCGAATGTTGGCGTTGAAATACCGCCTTTTTATTGTTTTTTAACCACTCACGGCTATAATTCACAAAGTACTAAATAATCATGGCACATAATCAGCAGGAGTAAAATAGAGATGACGCTGCCTTTCAAGATGTCTGCACGTCAAGCCTTCCTTTTGTATTTGTACCATTTTCAAGTTATTGCAATGACATCAGAAATACGGGGAATCCCGCTTTGTTTACGTATGCTAATATATGCTAATTCATTTCTCGCTCTTCTGCGCATGCCCGAATGACGTCCGATTTTAGGCCGGGGTTTAAGCCGCGGTTTAGTTAGGCCGACGTTGGTGAATACCAAAACGAGTTAGGCGGCGGCTTAAGTTNCAGGTTGGATGCAATCCCAATGAAGACGTAGCCTTCTTTGCAATCGACTCCCTTCGTCAACTCTCCATGAAGTTTCTTGAGAAAGGAGAGTTGCCAAACTTCAAATTCCAGAAAGATTTCCTCAGGCCTTTTGAGTACATCATGAAGCGGAATAAGTGAGTTTTCCTTTCTTTCTCCTCTTTATGTTGGACTGCATATCAGTAGCTCAATTTTCGTATTTGTACTTTATTTTTACAAGTAGGGAAGTTGTAATCCATTGGTCCTGTTTTTGGACTATCAATCACAGGGTCATGTGGATTTGAGTTTGATCTTGACACTGATATCCTCTGCAAAATTAATTGTATCTCTTTATGTTACAGGCTAGGGTCAGGATGGAGAACTTTTTTATGATCCTACATTTAACTCTCCTACTTTGTATTTTGATCAGATCACCAACTATTCGTGACATGGTAGTTCGCTGTATAGCTCAGATGGTGAATTCGCAAGCTGGTAACATTCGTTCTGGCTGGAAGAACGTCTTCTCTGTATTTCATCTAGCAGCATCAGACCAGGAAGAGGGCATTGTAGAGCTAGCATTCCAAACCACAGGCAATATCATCTGTAAGTTTCATCCAATTCATGCAAACCTGATAATTTTTAGCTATTAAAAATGAAGTGTTTGTGATTAGTGTGCAAGATCTTCAGACATTCAAATTCATTTTGGTTTATTATTCAGTCAAACTATGTAATTGACCTAGTATTCTTCTTTAATTTTGATGTCATTGGTTTATTATTTAAGCAATCTCACAAACATTATGTCCTGAAATAGCTAGTCATAGTGTACTTCTGATTTATAAACTCGATGTAATTCTCATAAATGATTATGTATTAAAAACTGAATGAAGAGATGTTGAAAGATGTATCTGACATAAAAAAAAGACTTTTCTCAATTTGTTGAATTGCCCACTCAGTTTATTCTTCAAAACTCCATGGCCCGTATTCACAAAGGCGGCCTAACTTAAGCTCCTGCCTAAATCCCCGCCTAACTTCGAAAAATCGGGTGCTAAATTCAACCGAGGCCTAAATCGCACTTTTTGGTATTCACAAAGGTGGCCTAAGTGTTAAACCTGGCTTAAATCCCCTAAGCTGTGGCTTAAAGTTAGGCCACTCAGAGGGGTGGTTTAAACCCCGCCTAACTCAACGACGAAAATTTCACCGCTGAAATTGTGCAACTTTCTGGCAAGCGAGAGTGACAGAAATCGCCGAATTTTTGTGGTTTAGATGATTTAGGAGCCCATTTCATGGTAAGTTTTATTGCCACTTGAAAGTATTCATTTCATTTTATTGTATGATAATAAATTCCATACTAGATTATTCAAATTAACGATTTTATCCATAGTTATTTGTCCCTTTTTTCTGACGGGGTGTTGTGTCGGTCCCATTCATGAGATTTCTTGTAGGGTTTTTCTTAAACGTGCGAATTCCCGCAAACTTCGTCCTTAGTTAATGGTCCATCAAGACTCACTTTTAAATGCAGGATCCGAGTAAACACCCAAGTGAATGGCCTGGGCATGGTTTAATAAACCACATTTATTAATGAATACATGAAGAATACCATGGGCTAACCTTTTATTTAACAATTTATATTCGTGAGCGAATGTGATGCCTATACGAATCTGAGGGAAAGAATCTCATCAAAAACTTCCCAACAACTGTCCTGACTGAGCTTAGCAAGACAGACAATCTACTTATTGCCCAGACCAAGCTTATCTTCCTTGGGACTCTTGGCAATGAATAAGTCATATAAATTCCTGGATTTCCACCTTAAAACAGTGAAATATATCCTTGGCTTGTCTACACCAGCAAACCCTAAAAAGGCAAAGTTCCATAGATTGGACCACTGCACACTGCTAGAGGTAACTCAATCCATTGTGTAAGTATTAGTTCGACTCCATCTCTGCAAAATTACTGCAGTTATCCAGCAACTGGAGGAAACCAACATAGAAGAAGAAGAAGATTAATGTATGGGCTGTCTTTTTTAAGTGTGATTATTTATGATCAGAGGAAGAAGAAGTTATGTTACATGTATTTATTAGCTGTACACAAATCATGTAAATTAGCGAGGTTATACTTGTACTTCTGTGACTGTAGTTTGATGTCGTTTATTGGGCTCAATTAGTTGATAACAACTGATTATTTGTAGATGCAATTCATTAAAAATTCCCTCGATTTTTGTATGCAATAGATGGATCGCTATGTGCAAATGAGGAGACAGTATGAGAGGCAGAGGAATTGGATGGCAGCGTTGAATCCAAGGCCTCTGCGAGTTTTGAAGGACAGGAAGAACCCCATGGAGGTGTATGAGGAAGACGAGTTCCGGCAGAGATTTCGTCTTTCCAAACAGACAGTCATAGAGTTGACGGAGATGGTCAGGCCCACAATCCAAAGGAACACCAATCGGAATGATCCAGTACCTCCTCTCTTGCAAGTGCTGACAGCATTAAGGTTTTATGCTGTTGGTAAGTGTTTTCTTATTTTTCAATAAGAATGTTTGTCATAGTAATTTGTGGTAATGGTTTGCAAATAAAGGACAATTATTGATGCAACTGTTGCAGAATTTGTATTTGTATTTCAAAATTAAAGTACTGATATAACAAGACAAGATATTTGATAAGTTTACAGAAGTACACTGTATATCAGATATGTGAAAATGAAAGAAAACTGTTCTAGAAATGCATGTTTGGATAAGTTCATCCACTTTTGTGATCACCATTAATGTGTGATGAATCTAGCATGCACAACAGCCAATTCAATTATCCAAAGCGCAGGTTTGTTTCACCAAGCCACAGGGATACATGTAATTTAGTTACTTGCAGTTCAGTAATCGTGCATCAATATAGCAAGCAAAAATTGAAGTAAATTCATAGGCCCCTAGTTCTGACATAATACCCAGTCTTATGCCTTATTTCATTGCCAGCAAAACGTCGCTACATCACAACAAAATTGGTGCATGTTTGAACATTCCTGTTGTGGTGTATGCGTTACAGTGACTGGTCAGTAACTCGGGTTAAATGTATGGATATCCTCTTCTAATATACACATCTATTTCCAATTTTATTTTAAGGCACTTTCCAACTGATGCTGGCTGATGAAATTGGCCTTTCTCAATCGACCCTATCTCGGGTAATTGAGGACGTGTCGAGGGCTATTGCTAGTCTGAGACCCCGCTTTGTTACATGGCCAGCAGGAGAGGAGGTACGGAGGAACCAGGAAGATTTTTTTGACTACTGTGGTTTCCCGGGTGTGATCGGAGCAATTGATGGAACCCACATCCCTATCCGAAGCCCTGGAGGGGACAATGCTAGGTATTTCCTTAACAGGAAAAACCGATTCTCCATTAATGTTCAGGTAAGAATGCTAAGATTTTACATTTACTTCTCATTTTGTTCAAAGCAGACAAGAAAATATTAATTAATTTCCCTGTATTTTGGCGAAGGATAAATCTCATCCCCCCCCCCCCCAATGCTGTATTTGTCAAAGAGAACTAATCAGAAATCACTTATACCCACGTGTAGTTTTGGTAAAGATGAAGAAATGTGAATTTGGGGGATGTTTATCATGACATGCAATTCTTATACACCTTTTTTGAGACCATACATGTAGCATATTTTTTTCACGCACTGATTCTTTTGAAAATTTGAATTTGACCATTAAATCATATTTAGCGCCCTCTCTTGGTTATAACATTATTTTACTTGTTAGCGGGCATATTCAAAGTTATTGCCGAGATTTGACAATAGAACGATACAGAGATATACACAACAATTAAATTATAAAATTTTCATCCATTTCTGAGCATGGGAAGTTGTCCTTTATCAAGAAAGAAAATATTGAATTAGCATGACACTAATAAAAATGTGCATTTTAGGTTATAACTTTTCCCAACTCGTAAATTTTTCCCACAATCTTTCGTGCTGTGTGTTTATTGTACTATATTTCATTTCGTATAGATTTGGAGACAAAATCTGGCAATAAAAATATTCGCTTTTACCACAACTTTACTTGGGCTTGAATGCAAATGTTTGTCTGGAAATATAAGAGAAGAATCCCAGAGATAAACACACAATTATGTGTCTATATTTCATAATGTAATGATTGGTAATATAGTGTGGCTTACAAAAGTTTAGCTGCCAATGTACACTAGCTCATGCGAAAGTTTATTTATATGGAAGGTACATTAGTGAGTTTTGTATAATACTAGTATTGTATTTAAAGGTCTTCTACTTTTCAAATTTTACAAATTTGTTGAAACAACATAGCATAATAGATCATGATTTCCCTGTATATGTGTTTTAGATTAATTTTATTCCAATCAAAAGAAAATTCCAATTCAATTCAGGTACTAAAGTTACCCATACATCTGAATTTCCATATTAATCATTTGATCTCCCTGAAATATTGTTTTTTGACTCATCATGTGTCTTCATGTAGATCATTTTAAGTCTTGCTCTTGAAACTGTTTGACATATTCCTCCCCCCCCCCCCCACCCATACGACTTTGGCTGAAAAGCCCAGTTAGAATAGGGTTAAACAAACCTCAAAGTCAAATTTAATTCATTTTGTCTGGGCTCATGTGATAAAAAATATTTTGAGTTTCCAATTGAATTTCATTTTCTTGTGTAATTTATTTTAATTCAGGAATATGTTTTGCTCCTATAAACCTTTTATTTTAATTATTTGTTCTTAATGTGTGTATTTCTATCCACATTTTTACAGGCAGTATGCAACAATAGAGGGCGGGTGACAAATGTTGTGGCCCGTTGGCATGGATCGGCGCATGATTCTCACATTTTCAATGCATCTCATCTGAAAGAGCAGCTAGCCGCCAATGATGATGGTACCCAATGGTTGTTGGGGGATAATGGGTGCGTATGTTTATATACCGGTAACCTGGCTTGGTAAAACTCTTCACAAAATCTTGTCTCGGCATATCTTGTTTGCAATTTGTCTACATATTTTGTAAACTATCCTCATTCTCCACATTGTTCGGCCTGCCTGTGCCAAGGTAACATACCTTTGTTCTAAGTGATTTTTCGTGAGACTCCACTGAGCCCAGATGAAAAAAATGCACAATATCCATAAGCTATGCAAATGTAAAAAGCCAATTTTGTTCAGCATCTCCAGCAAATGTAAAACCAGTAATACTGCTAGACTGTTGAAAAGGCAAAAATGTCAATCAGGCTGCAATTATACAATACAATAGTTTGTAATACAATTTTTTTTTTAAATGAGGTTGGAATGTACTTCAGTGATAGTGAACTGTATTTATTCTTATTATCTTATCAAAGAAAGTGTTGATCAATGATAATGCATGTATTTATTATTGTTTCCTTTCTTCTTTTTTTTTAACAGCTATGCCTGTCTACCATATCTCATGACGCCCCTTTTAAGACCAGAGGGAAGACCCCAGCAAAGGTACAATGCAGCCCACAAGAAGGGACGATGCATCATTGAGCGCACATTTGGCATGATCAAGCGAAGGTTTCCGTGTCTTAACGATTTGAGGGTTCAACTTGATACCACTTTTGCAGTTATTGTAGCCTGCTTTGTTCTCTGGAACATATCTCTTGATAGAGGAGAAGTTGATCTAGCTGGTCCTGAGCCAGCAGAGATTGAGGGAGATAATGATGGACACAGACAAGATGCAGTGACAGGTCAACTGAGACGTCAAATGATCATTGCCAATCACTTTCAATAGGTGTTTCAATATTAACCCTAATCCCATTGGGATATTTCAGTCATCTCAGTTCATTGGGGGGGGG
>BQKZ01007068.1:0-25648 GCA_036244855.1 Temnopleurus reevesii | reverse complement strand
AGAGAGAAAGAGAGAGAGAGAGAGAGAGAGGGGGGTTGAGATAGATAGGGGAAGGGAGAATGAGAGAAAAAGAGAGAGGAAGAGATAGAGAGAAAGAAAGACAGAGAGTAAGGGGGCATACATAGATGGGGTGAGGAAGAAAGAAGTTGAACAGTTGAAAAGTTGAAACATTTCTCTTTCTCTCTGGTGGTGGGTGTGTGCTTTTACGGTGTGTTATATTTATTCTTTTTATTCTCTTATATTTATTCAGGGTGGCCCATTCAACAAAGTTTGGTGTGTATGTATGTGAGAATATGTGCATAGGTGTGTATGTGTGTGTGTGTGTGTTTGATAAAATAGAGAAATTATTGAAATGTAGAAAACGCTTAGGGTAGTAAAATGGCCTGATAAATTACTTTAATTGTGTGATTACCGTCAAAGCTTAAAAACAAGTAACGATGTGACTGAAAACGGAGGGGTGTACTAGAAACGGTGCTTTTAGAGCGTACAACACTCGCAAAAATTAATAAAGACATGAAGAAATATACATGTAAATATTAAAAAAAAAATACATACAGGCTTCATTTACGGGCACATATATCTAAGACATCAAAACTTAGCTAATGAATTTATGCTTCATGAATCATTAACTGTGACATGAGGCAAGGTCGGTTTGCAGGAATATCATATCGTGGTGATAGTTACCAGAGACAAAAACATTGTCAGATTGTTGGAAGAGCTTAAGGATAGAAAAGAAGACGTTTCCGTTATCATAGCGCCTTTTGGGATCTCCGACACTCTAATACTTAGCACATTTATCTCGTTTTCTTTAAACGTTAAATCGGTCACAATGAAGAATTTAAGTGAAGTAATTGGTTCCGCATGTATAATTATGTACATCAAAAAAAGCCAGTGAATTCGTATATGACATTGTGAGATGTTTCTCGCACGTATTTTGGTACCTATTTTGAATGTCATAACTAAAGAATAACACCTACAGACCTGCAAGCATTAGTGACTCATACAGAACGCCCTGCTCCCGACGTAGGCGAGTGGCTTTTCCGCTTCGTATTTGCGGGTAATATGAATTTCCGTTTATTTCGCATGTCAGGACGTGTGCTAGTGAAAATTCACCTTTTCGATTTATAGACCTTTTTTCTTTATTCACACAAACTATGTATTATTGAAAAACTGTTTTATGCATTTTGATTTAATGTAGCTCACAAAGATAACAAACATCTGAAGCTACCCTGCCTCAACATTGATTCATTCTCTTGACCAATTACTTGATTTAGGAGTAAAAAAAACCAGTTTCTT
The DNA here is from genome assembly GCA_036244855.1 of Temnopleurus reevesii. Classification (NCBI taxonomy): domain Eukaryota; kingdom Metazoa; phylum Echinodermata; class Echinoidea; order Temnopleuroida; family Temnopleuridae; genus Temnopleurus; species Temnopleurus reevesii. Next base: position 24,352 of record BQKZ01007068.1, on the reverse strand, counting down.
TTGCTCATGACAAGACAAACGCTAAGGAACAGCAATCTGTAATCGACCTGAGGGGTCAATTTATGGACGATCACCAAACTATACTCTAAACACAAGGAGTAAATCAGACGAATGGAAAATACTTACACAAACAAAAACAATCCAATGAAATATTAGACGAGCGAAAATATGAAAAGGCTCGAGGCGAGACATGGATCTCTTTCCTGTTCGAGTCTCACGTTACAATCTTTACATTATCGAGCAAAACGCCTCTGATTTTGAACCTTTATAGCACGAGATATATGATCTCGTATATTCAACGCGTTGACATGTGTGTTTATGCACGCCTCAATATTTTAGGGACGGTGGAGGCGTTTTTATTTATTCATTTATTTGAATATATTTATACAGGTACAAAGGATCAGCAATCTGCTGTTTTACATTAATGTCCTGATAATACAATAAAATGACACAGATAGTAAGAACGATATTAACAAGTAAAGTGCAAAATAGATATAGAATATAGAAAGAAGATATTATAATATTTCATAATCATCTATACTGGTAATTTAAATATCTTACAAGAAAAACAGAATGGTCAAAGGTGAAATTTATAATAGACTTCTATTTATTAAACTGATAAAAATGTAGATTGATAAAGATTCAAGTAATAGTGAAAAATCATTTCATTTCAAGGCTTCTTTATTCGATTATAAAAACCACATTAAAAAGTGACAAAGATAACATTAATACAAATATAATACATCGAAATACACTAACAAAAAATAAAAATGGCAAGGGCGGCACTGCAGGGCTCCAGACGGAGCTGCACCAGCCAACTGTCCCTCCAAAAACAAAACCCAGTTTGATTAAAGGCAATATTAAAGGGGAATTACACTCAAAGGATAAATCGGCTTATTTCAAAAGGTATAATATGTATCTAATCATTGGAATATGCGATTCAATATATAAGTGTCGAATTTATAATTAAATCACAATTTTCTGATCCAGTTTATCGTCTGCTAACATTAGCTGGGGGCTGCCATTTTATTTTTGGTACGAGAAAGTATTTTTGTTCCTTTATCAAAGCTTTCTTGATCGGTAATGAAATAATTTAGAATTTGAGAAAAAATGTGATATGCATGTGAAAATATATTTTATTATTTAACACTGGTCTAATGTTCTTTAAAAAGTCATTATTGTGCATTGAAATTCCCTTTTCTTGGCATACATGACGTACACCATGGAGTAATGACGTATTACATGGTGAATGACATGAATCTTCTTCATAACAAAACAAATGAAAGAAAGGAATCTGTTTTATCGGTTGGCTATTTCAACCATTGTACGTGACTTTCTATAGCGTTATACAATCAGATGAAGATCAGAACAAAAAGAAGAATCTGCAGTACAGATTGGCCTTTTAAAGTCATACATTCGTGTTTATATAGGGTCTTTGGCAAAACGCTACGTTTTCACCTGCATTCAAACAATAGAATACAATAACTAGAAGGCTTGCTGAATAAAGGAAATTCTGTTATGCCAGGCAAGCCCACTAAAAAGCAAATTTCTTTAGTATAAACAGATGATTTGAAAACTGAATTGTTTATTATAAGTCTTGCTAAAATATTGGACACCTATCACGTATTTTTTCCAACATAACTTGGTTGATTCGCCAAAGATTGAACTACTCTAAAGTTCCATGAATATTTACCTTGCGGTTGAGAATGATATCAATGGATCTCGTCGAAGTATCTGTTCGAGACAAAATGGCAGCCCCCTTGTAATTTGATATCAGACGAAAACCTGTTCTAAAATATCGTGAAATTTACGCTTTTCTGAATACATTATAGAGTTTGATCCAGTCCAATTAGTAGAGATATGTGATACCTTTCTTATAGGTGTATGTTATCATCTAAGGTTAATTCTCCTTTAAATAACGGTGTAATATATTGTGTGATTCACATAGACTTTTACACATGGCGTATTCGTTTACAGCAGTCAATGTGTTACACTAGAAAGGAATGGATAGAAGGTGTGATGGTTTTAAATTCATTGGCGTACCAAGTTCATTTAACTATTAAACACAAAACACAAACAATGGCAAAAAGTAAAAACTCTGCACAACATGGATAAATTACAAGTTGCCCCTTAAAGGCTTAATGTGAAAAATTTAGGATTGATATCATCTGATTCATCATACAAATGTTTTGTTATTATTGAATATGAATCATTTTGCTATACCTGTAATACAAATGTTCAAATCATCTTCAATTTGTAAAGTTCTCAAGGAATTGTCTGAATTATTATTCATCATACAAATGTTTTTGCAGTACTTTACATTAACATTTTATCATTGCATGTTATGTTTTTAATAGATCAGTCATGTAATGATAATCAACCATCGGGCAGCTTGAATATCACGTCAGTTAGTTGACAAGCATTATTTTTATTTATTTTTTTAATTACATCTTTATTCAAATTTTCTCTATTTTTGATTTTGTATCACTTTATTGACATAAAGGAATAAGTTATAAAGAACATTGAGTAGTACATCAAACATGACAAAAATATACAGAAATACAGAAAAATAAATCACAGAATCACAAAATACATGGTAGAATGATACATAAACAAAAATTGTATAAATCATATCAATTCTATCAACCTCTTGTTCCATTGTCATCGTTTTCTCTAGTTCTTTATGATATTATAATTTCTTTTGAAACGAAGAAAATGATAAAGAGCTATTATTGTATTTGGAGGAAAAGATAAAAAAATATTTTGCATACAAAATATAAAGATTGACTAGCGAGTAATTGTCATCTGGTATACCAAACGTGAAATCATTAAAGGACAGTTGATTTTTAAGCACAAATGAAATTCTTTAATGTAGCACGAATGAATTGATTTGCATTTTTTGTGTGTTCAGAAAAAACAATACATATCATAACATTTTGAAAAACTACTGAAATGCGCAATAGGCCTACGTTGCAAACCTAATTCTTTCGTAATTATCAAGATTGTTGTAATTGATAGTTGTCTATACTCATTTGGGTATATCTATGTGTATCAACATAAACTTTTTTTTTGCTATTCTTTCGGGACAGGCAATATGTGACAAAATTTCAAAGTTCCAGATAACATAGTTTTGAAATGCCAGCGAATTATGTTGGAGGGTTGAAATAAAAATCCAAACACAGCAACATCATATTTTTGTTTATTTATTATTGGTTAATTCGGATATTGCGCAACTCTGACCTAGGTTGCGTTTCATAAATCTACAAAAGACTGGTGAACATTTAATTAACTTAATGATAACCCCTGGTGCTTGATCACACCTACGAAAGAGTCACCGTTAAGCCCCGATCACATAGGACCCCGGAAGCAACATGATTCACTCCGACTCGTTGTTCTGAGGCATTTAACTGTGAATTAACAAAGAGTCGGGGTGAATCGTGTTGCTTTCGGGGTCATATGTGACCGGGGCATTAGGTTGTATAGCCGTGCGTAGTTCTACAAGCAGCTTTATGAAACACAACCCAGGGCTAGGTTGACATCCACCTGATGCCTTTTAGGACCACGCTTTACAAAAAAAGGCTTTAGGCTGTTTCTGTTAGATACTGGTATGGTTGAGAAGTTCCAAGGGTTCTCTCCATCATCTTCATGTAATCTATTTATGTAATAACTGTAACACTTCACAATTCGTCTGTCATCGGTAGACTGCATCGTGAGTGACGAAGGAATGTATTCGAAGGCATTAATTGAGTTCAATGTCCTTCAGGTTTCGTCAAGTAACCGCGAGACAGTCATGCTTTTCTGTTTATTGTCTGCTGCCGTGAATAATAAATCAAGCTTCAATGTGATGGGTAGCATACTAAGGATACACTGATGTTTGAGGATGCATGGTGCATTAATTGGTTGTCATTAAATCAGGATATTAAAAACTACTGATGTAAGCTTCTGTCATTTTCCTTTTTTTATTTTACTTGCGCGTACTAATATCTACATTTTTGCAGAAAAGTTTTGTCTGAAATTTACATGACATATCTAGAATAATGACGAACATTTTAAGCGCTTAAAAGTTACATTATCAAGCTAACAATATTAGTTCTGATGTAATAATCCTCATGGCCATCACTAGTATTAGGAGTATCTTTATTGTTATATTATTATTATTATCATTATTTCATTACTATCAGTATTATTATTATCATTATTATTATAACTGCTATCCTTGTCAATTTTCTTAGGAGTAGAAGTTGTCGGAAATTCGTTATGAGTAGAAGTAAAAGTAAAAATACTTTCATTATCAGTATTATTATTTTTATCGTTGTTGTTGCTGTGGTTGTTTTTGTTATTATAATTATTCTCAAAATTAGCGTGATGATCCTGGTCCTCATCATCTCCATTTCAGGTATTTTCTTCGAACATCTCTAGACTGTCCCCATATCCCCCACCTCCCTACTCATTTGAGCGTTGATACATCTCCCCAGTGATAATACCATAAATTAATAAGAACTAGACAAACGTCAATATATCACTCACATCGTTTTAATTAAGTGGGCATATCCAGTTTTCCGAACGCTAACGACGATGCTGATATAACTCGTCTTTGAAATATGATTGCTATTTTAGCGGTATAATTGGCTGCGTATGAGCAGAATTACGACTTATCTAGCTTCCGAAACTCGCTGTGCGTATGTTCGGAACATTATTTATGACGAGAGAGGGCAACATGAGCACATGAAACATGGCGGATTGTCTGGTATGTGCAAATGATGATGTTTATTTTATTCATATGTAATAAAATATACATTGCGAGGAATGAATACCCTTTTTGTGTACGTGATATGTCTCATGTTTCATGATCAATAATGATTCGTGGTAATAGTTTCGACGTTTTTATGACCACATGGGTCAATGTATCCCCCCCCCCCCACACACACACACTGCTCTCCAACTTTGAAAAAAGGGTTTTGCAATGATCATTACTTGGTCCATGTGCAGAGATGACACTTTCATGCATTGCAATTCGTTGCTATCGAAAGTTACCACAAATCAAAACAAAGGAAATGCAGATAACCCTTTTCCCCATAAAGATATCAGTACTAGTTTGAAATATTTGATTCCTTCATTGTTAAAAAAAATAAAACATAAATATGCAACAAGAAATACTAAAGCGAATGTATCAATGATAAATGAATGAAATAATGTTGAGCAATGGTTGCTATAGCTCTTTTTTTGGGGTCTCTACTGACAATGAAACCTGCACTTGCCACCCAGAAATACCATTTTATAGAAATGTGAGACAAAAATCAGAAGCCTTTTATCGAATTTTGGAATGAAACTTCTTACTTAGCGTATGAAGCTTATCAGTGTATCGCGTTACAGCTTATTATGTAATGAGAAATTCGATAAACTAGGTATTAAAAATAGACTTCTATTTAATATTCACATGCCGGGCCACATATTGGGGCTGTTTACGCAAATAACCTTCACTATCTTGCGTAGATGTGGAACAATTATTTTGATTTGTCTTACCTTTGCTGACACAAACGCTTTGCATATAATTACTTTGCTTATGAAGCTGAGCAATTTATCAATTTACAGCTTATCATGGAATGAGGAAGTTGAGCAACCACAATATGTCTGATTTCCACGAGACAGGTCGTATATTGTGGCTGTTTACGCAAATTACCTTCAATATCTTGCGTATAGATTTAGAACAATTATGTTGAGTTATCTTGCATAATTGCTGACACAAATGCTTTGCATAGAGTAACTTACGCTACGAAAGTGATCAATGTATGAAGTTACAGCTTATCATGGAATTAGGAATTCGAGAAACTAAAAAAGGATAAAATCTAACTTCTGTCTGGTTTCCATGGGGCTGCTCATATATTTGCATGGGCTGTTTACGCAAATGACCTTCAGCATCTTAAGTAGATGTGGAACAATTATTGCAAGTTTTCTTACCTAATTACTGACACAAACGATTAGCATAGAATTATAAGATTAAAACGTTAGTTTTCACATTAGCATATTCATATTGAGAGCATATTCAGAGTGTTCATGTAACAGCGGAGGCGTAATGGTGTAGTGGTTCTGACTCTCGCCTTTCAACTTGAGGGTCTTACTTTTGAATCCCATCCATAGTATTAATTTGACACGTCAACAAATGTATCCACATTGTGCTGCACTCAGCTCATGTGAGGTGAATTGGTACTGGTAGGCAGGTAGGAAGTTATTTATCAATGAGCGCCAACTAGTAGCGCCGTTTAATAATGCACAGAGCGCATAGAAACACTCCATAGTAAGCGATATACAAATTATCATTAGTATATAATTATTTACAGGAAGATACTCCCGCGCTGGCGCATCCTATCCCCTCACCCTCGCGTTGTATTACTCCCTCTACTATCATGTATCGACACAATCTACACCTTGCATTATTACTCAGATATGCAAAGCAACATCTAAATTTTCAATTGTAATAATCAGTACGACTTCTATTTACCTCAACCTTTGCTTTCAAGCTAGATGAAAATGGCTATAAATTTTATCGCCTAATTTCCGGGCTCACTACGGTTCAATGTCGGCAAAACACATTATGTCGATTTATGAAGCAACATTCAAGGATAGGATGTTTTGATGTATTTACGCGAGACGCTAAACTTCTTGCTCTGATTTGGAATAATTTGAGGACTGATTAAGTAAGGCTATACGAAGTTTATCGCGATGTTATTATAATAATAATAATGATAATAATAATAGGTCCATTTATATAGCGCAATCACTATATACATATACTCTACTGCGTTTGATACTAGGTACCATATTATTACCCTGGCTATAATTACCGAACAAGCCTGTTATGCGCTCAAGCATTCCAAGGAATAAATTCCTGCCAGGTAACCATTTTTCACCTGGGTTGAGTGCAGCACATTGTGGATGAATTTCTTCATCAAGATGTTACGTTAGTTTGTGATTACGGTTGTTAGATGTCTTGCGTTGTTAAAACAAATTTAACGATGCCAAATCAAATCACGTGTATAGGAAGTCTCTCAATTTAACTGACAATAAGACGAAAAGACGAGAGGATGAAATAATATTTTGCTTTCCTAAAATATGAAAAAACAGTCAAGCACTAAGAAAACGATAACTCTGTACTCTCTGAAGTTTCCCCTCATATCTTTATCCACGCATGATGCGTTGCTAGAGAGGAGTAAACGTATGACTTCATGTCTTTATATTGTTAGCTTGCTTACATTTTTAGATATACAGGAGCAATTAGGTGACTAAACAACGCACTGGGCTAAGAACGAGCCCGTCCCCTACATCATGGCCGCCTTTTCGCGCAGTGTTTATATTATGAGGACAATAATTCAGTGTGTAATATTGATAATGTCAGATATAAAATATTGTACAATCAGTTTGACTTAAATTTGAATAACTCAATTCAGACAATGCAAAAGTTATTATCTATATTCATCAGCCGTTCATCAATAATAATGTTGAATGTGAAATTATCAATAATTGAAGATTTGTATCCTTTCGAGGGATATTGCAAAGCAAAGCCTCATATGGGAAGGATTTGCTTCCTCATTCTCTCATTCGTCACATTTTGCCATTCCTGTCGTTTTTCATTACACCGCACGTACATTCAATTCACCCCGCTTTGCCCCGGCTCATATCCTTTTCTAACAATTCATTGACTTTATAGCCTCCGTTCTGCATCCTTATTCCCCATCGTTCACAGCTCATCATCGCCAAGAAAGCTGCTAATATCGACGGGAGAAGATATCAATAAAGTCCGTCACACAACAGGCGTTAATTTGTCCGTGTTTTCACGAAGTGACGGGAGCCAGAGGGTATTGCTACACGAAAAGGATTCGAAATCCATTGAAATGTGTCCTTCTATATAGAATTAGCACGTTGATCGATAGGATGTCCGTTGAATTGGCGCAATGTCGGGATACCTTTGTTTTCATGCAAAATACCGTTTGGCTCCCGTCACCTCGTGAAAACAAAGACGAATTGTTGTTGCACTCGCTCGTAGAATCAATCAGAGCTTAGCGTTTCATGAAAATGTCAGCTAAGCTTTCATGAAATTTGAAAGGCGCTTCATGAACGCAGCAATAGCAAGGAAAGACTTTAATGCTTGTTGTTATGTTTATTGCCAGTCGAACACCGTCTCCGTCGTTCAAGCTTCTTCCCTTCGCATTTCTTCGTTTATTGAGCTTCCTTCAAATTCCGAGAATATTCGGCAGACGTGGCTTTCAAAGCGAAGGTGTGATTAATTCGTTAATCTTACCAACGCATATGGGTGGATGGTCAAGGCGTACCGTTGGATTGAAATATGCGGGAGACAGGCTCAATAAGGTAAACATTTGACTGCGTAGGTCACAGGTCGCGTGTTTTCTGTCCATATTGGGCGGAATGTATGGGTTCTATTTTTATTTGAATGAATTCAAAGTAGTAAAAGTACCAGGAACAAGGCTTAAACAGGAACTTAAACAAATGGGAATATATAGAGAGAATATATTTTACACGCCTAGCCAATTCAAAAATTAAAAATCATTCCACCATGCTCGTTTGATCATTAGAATGATTTTATCCGTTGCAATGATGAAACAACACCCCGTGTGGACCGTGCCCATAGGTGAGCCCCCTCATGGCCCCTTCACTCAATCATCCCCTATGGTACGGCTAGATAATTGTTAGTATTACAACAAGACTCCCTGCTACGTGAGATTTGAATTGAGCTATTTGCCATGACATTTCAATTTTCGAACGATGAAACCCTCACGCGTCAGGGGAAACAGTCCAGTTGAGGAGTATGTGCTAACCCATCTCTTCAGATTTACTTGTTTAGCAAGTACCCGACATAAACGTTGAGCGCCCATATAATTATGGAGGCGCCATGGTGGAGTGGTTAAGACTATTGCCTTTCAACTAGAGGGTCGGCGGTTCGAAACCCACCCATGACGTTAATTTGCTACAGCAAAAGATCTATTTACATATTGTGCTGCACTCAACCCAAGTTTGGTGAATGGGTACCTGTCAGGAATGTATATTCCAGGATGATAACATGACATTCACTGTAGAGCTCTTAGAGACAGAAGAGCAATGCTCAAAATACTGTTATCTATTGCGTTAAAAAATGCACCCAAACATGGTCGAAAATCGAAGTATAATTTAGTACATGTTTCTGGATACACACAATTCAACATTGATGATCTATGTTACAAGCACATAGCTGGTCGCTAACCTGTCTACAGCAACACGCGATGCATGGATAAACCACGATGGTGACCACCGGTGACTAGAGCATGATTGTTTTGATGGCCCAAAGCCACATGCTTTCTGAACGCTAATTTATTTTCTAATCCTTTTAAATAGCAAATGCTTATATAATTCTATCATACTTTAAGATATTTTTAGCTCTAAATATATAAATGGCTCGCAAACATGTAAACTTGTTTTGCGATGTTTTCGCAATGTTTTTAATGCATTTAACCCAATTACTACTGGATTCTATAATCCCCATATTTTTTCTGCAGGAACTTACCACTTTCACTAGCCAATGGGTTAACACTGGAAGTAAATTGTACATAGGCATGCGTATGATACCTAATCAACATGTGTAATCTGCTGTGTGTACAAGAGGATCCATCAATCCATAAAGGTCTGTACACCTTAGAACATTTTGTTTTTCACTTGACTTATTTCTTATGGTCCAGTCACACTCTTGCGTCAAATCAATCAATTTAACTATAAATAATTAGCGCAAAATACATGTGATAGACTAGACTCTTAATTACCAGGTAAGCGTCAGCCCAGCGTTTTTCCTTTGTACTCCTGCTCTAGGAACCGTGAAAGTCCAACAAATTCAATTCGAATCGGACGATTCTTGACTTGTGAAAGCTAAGGCAAACGTGCGCTTTTTTGGCATGACGTCCGTCCATCATTTACGCACTTTAAAGGACAATCCATGAACGCGGAAATACATAGGAAATAAGACGAGCTTGCGCTAATGCGTGCGTACGCCGAGCACCAACTGAAAGTTTTCAACGTCGGTCAAGCGTCTTNCATCGTTCACAGCTCATCATCGCCAAGAAAGCTGCTAATATCGACGGGAGAAGATATCAATAAAGTCCGTCACACAACAGGCGTTAATTTGTCCGTGTTTTCACGAAGTGACGGGAGCCAGAGGGTATTGCTACACGAAAAGGATTAGAAATCCATTGAAATGTGTCCTTCTATATAGAATTAGCACGTTGTTCGATAGGATGTCAGCTGAATTGCCGCAATGTCTGGATACCTTTGTTTTCATGCAAAATACCGTTTGGCTCCCGTCACGAATTGTTGTTGCACTCGCTCGTAGAATCAATCAGAGCTTAGCGTTTCATGAAAATGTCAGCTAAGCTTTCGTGAAATTTGAAAGGCGCTTCATGAACGCAGCAATAGCAAGGAAAGACATTAATGCATGTAGATAAGTTGAGTGCCAGTCGAACACCGTCACCGTCGACCAAGCGTCTTCCCTTCGCATTTCTTCGTTTATTGAGCTTCCTTCAAATTCCGAGAATATTCGGCAGACGTGGCTTTCAAAGCGAAGGTGTGATTAATTCGTTAATCTTACCAACGCATATGGGTGGATGGTCAAGGCGTACCGTTGGATTGAAATATGCGGGAGACAGGCTCAATAAGGTAAACATTTGACTGCGTAGGTCACAGGTCGCGTGTTTTTTGTCCATATTGGGCAGAATGTATGGGTTCTATTTTTATTTGAATGAATTCAAAGTAGTAAAAGTACCAGGAACAAGGCTTAAACAGGAACTTAAACAAATGGGAATATAATAGAGAGAATATATTTTACACGCCTAGCCAATTCAAAAATTAAAAATCATTCCACCATGCTCGTTTGATCATTAGAATGATTTTATCCGTTGCAATGATGAAACAACACCCCGTGTGGACCGTGCCCATAGGTGAGCCCCCTCATGGCCCCTTCACTCAATCATCCCCTATGGTACGGCTAGATAATTGTTAGTATTACAACAAGACTCCCTGCTACGTGAGATTTGAATTGAGCTATTTGCCATGACATTTCAATTTTCGAACGATGAAACCCTCACGCGTCAGGGGAAACAGTCCAGTTGAGGAGTATGTGCTAACCCATCTCTGCAGATTTACTTGTTTAGCAAGTACCCGACATAAACGTTGAGCGCCCATAAAATTATGGAGGCGCCATGGTGGAGTGGTTAAGACTATTGCCTTTCATCTAGAGGGTCAGCGGTTCGAAACCCACCCATGGCGTTAATTTACTACAGCACGAGATCTATTTTCATATTGTGCTGCACTCAACCCAGGTTTGGTGAATGGGTACCTGGCAGGAATTGTTATTCTTCGAAATAAAATGCGCGTTGGTGCACGCCGGGCTAAAGCCAGGATAATAACAAGACATTCGCGGTAGAGCTCTTAGAGAAAGAAGAGCATTAGGAGCGTACTGCCCGAATTATGATAGCAAAATACTGTTAACTATTGATCAAAAATTCGCCTAACCATGATTGAGAATCGAAGTATAATTTAGTACATGTTTCTGGATCCACACTATTCAACATTGATTATCTATGTTACAAGCACATAGCTGGTCGCTAACCTGTCTACAGCAACACGCGATGCATGGATAAACCACGATGGTGACCACCGGTGACTAGAGCATGATTGTTTTGATGGCCCAAAGCCACATGCTTTCTGAACGCTAATTTATTTTCTAATCCTTTTAAATAGCAAATGCTTATATAATTCTATCATACTTTAAGATATTTTTAGCTCTAAATATATAAATGGCTCGCAAACATGTAAACTTGTTTTGCGATGTTTTCGCAATGTTTTTAATGCATTTAACCCAATTACTACTGGATTCTATAATCCCCATATTTTTTCTGCAGGAACTTACCACTTTCACTAGCCAATGGGTTAACACTGGAAGTAAATTGTACATAGGCATGCGTATGATACCTAATCAACATGTGTAATCTGCTGTGTGTACAAGAGGATCCATCAATCCATAAAGGTCTGTACACCTTAGAACATTTTGTTTTTCACTTGACTTATTTCTTATGGTCCAGTCACACTCTTGCGTCAAATCAATCAATTTAACTATAAATAATTAGCGCAAAATACATGTGATAGACTAGACTCTTAATTACCAGGTAAGCGTCAGCCCAGCGTTTTTCCTTTGTACTCCTGCTCTAGGAACCGTGAAAGTCCAACAAATTCAATTCGAATCGGACGATTCTTGACTTGTGAAAGCTAAGGCAAACGTGCGCTTTTTTGGCATGACGTCCGTCCATCATTTACGCACTTTAAAGGACAATCCATGAACGCGGAAATACATAGGAAATAAGACGAGCTTGCGCTAATGCGTGCGAACGCCGAGCAACATTAGCAGAAAGTTTTCAACGTCGGTCAAGCGTCTTATCCCGGTATTTCTGGGTTCACGGACCGCCTTTAAACGTTCATGAACGCTCGGCAGACGTTGGCTACAGACGCAAAGATGTGAGTCGGGCTGCACGCCGTTGTGTGACCGAATATTAACAGATCACAAATTTGACGACCTCACAACTCTAATGTGTTGAAGAATAACATGCCGGGAGTAAAGAAAACACGGCTAGATTGCTCGATCCGTCTTTAGCAAAACATGGTCATTTTGTCGTTAGACATGCCGGCATCCGCTTTTCCTGGATTCTCAAAAAGTGATAATTTTTTAAAGCAACAGCGCTTTTCGCGAAAACAACATTCTTAAGCCAGTATTTCCCGTTTGGAAAGTGTGCAAAGCATCTTACTAATTAAATAAAACTGTTTTTAACTTGTTATTTGTCTTTAGTTTCATCTTATTTTCACTCGTGATAGATATTGGCACATTATAGATCTCTGACTCTTACAGTGCGTATTGGTCCACTGTAAAAATTTAAAAAAAAATACCAAAAAAATGCTAAAAAATATCAAAACCTTTTTTTCTTCATATTACAGCAATGAGAAAGCTACTACCGGACTAATTTCCTGTAGAGGCTCCGTCACACCAAACACGGCACAGCGTTCACAAGATGTCTACTCTACGATTAACTAATTGCCAACATCATTTGCGCGGAGTAGCGTATTGGCCAATGACAACCAAGATACTGCGTAAATGCTCTGTTGCGATGCCGTGCAGTGGTTGGTGTGCTAGGGGCCCTTATTGAAATGTAGAACGAATCTTGCGGTTTCAGTATGTACGTATAAATATACTGTATATTATTAAAGAAACAAAAATGTCAGCAGAGTCGGTAGGAATGTTTTGTAAAAATATAAACTAAATTCAACTTCGGCGGTCACAATGGTAACAATATGATTGTGGATGTCATTACACAGGTTGAAAAGACACATGCTTTATACGTACATACTCTAAACAAGTGGAGTTTTTGCATTAAGTGCAAAAACAATTCAATCTGCGACTCACCATGGGGCATTTTAATCAAGTATTTTGCTTATGACATACACTGAACAAGTTTTAACTCAGAATCTTCGTCTATCTTAAATATATATTAGTATAATAACCATGCTTGCATTGACATAATAGTTATTTTGCGAGTACAATTACATTTGCACACAATAACGTTGAATTCGGCTATATTGTAAAATATCGAATGATTTTAAAAATGTCTTGAATGATTACGACCTGGGGCCGATTGCTTGAAATGGTCTTAGCTATCCTCTTCTTGCTAAGACGTCTTTCTTTATTGTCCCACCCTCGTAACATAGAAATTTGCGTTGATACGACTATGTTAAGAGGGTGGCACAAGAACTTGAGACGCCTTAGAATGAAGAGAAGAGCTAAGACCATTTCGAGCAATCGGCCCCTGATGATTTCTGTATGAATTGATAGACAGCTTTTTTGGCCACATGCTGCTACCTCGCGCTATTAACACGCCATGGCAATATCATTATACTCCTTCGATGGAAAAACACTCCATTAATACCCATCAGGCGATTGCCCATCCAGATAAATTTCCATCTTGAAAAACTGCTACAATCAAAAGAAATTGGATGCTTTCTTTTCTTTCCAAGTGTTGGAAACATCAGCGAACAAACGGCGAAATACTTATTTTTCACGGATACCGTGGTATTTCTGTTCCCCCAGGTGCCTGTAACATACATGAGGTTGCGATCAATCGCAAATCGTTTGTATATGCTTTCCCATTGACTAGCGATTGATATCAATCGTACGATCGATTGGAAAAGTTTATGTTACAGGACCCTGTTCAGTTATCAGAGACAAGGATTCGAATTAGAAGATGCTTGGAGCAGGGCGTTTATATGACAGAGCAAATGAACATCAAGCAAGTGAGAGAAATAATTGTCCACCACATCTTCATTCATGTGTTCTTAAAATCTGTTTTCCGTTTTGCATGTTCTTGTTTGATGCAATGTATTCAAACGCTCTCATGAAGGATGTGTAAAAGTTTACTCAATATTGGGTAAAAAGGGAACATGCATGTCAGCTGAGTAATATTTTGCACCAAAATTGGGTAAAAGTTCGCACAGCGTTGGGTTAAATTTGTTTATTCTACACAAAATTTAGTACTTTCTTGCCCGATAGGGTGAGAAATATCAAGGAGATAGGAGAGTGAACTTCTATCTCCTTGGAAATATTACCCAACTGACATGCATGTGTCCTTTTTACAGAATATTGACTAAACTTTAACCCATCTTTCTTTACAGTGAAGCCATGCGAAAAGTTCATTTATTTTGATGAACTGGAGTGTATCAAAAGACTTTACATTCAAGCGGAAGATTTTAGTTAAATCAATCATATTCACATTTTTTTTTATTGTGACGGTAATTATATTTTCTCAGGTTTTCTAATAAATTAGCACATAGTTTAAGTGAAATTTGGTATCAGCGACACGAATGGCTTTAATGCCCTTGATAGAACAATATCTTAATATATGAATATGAAAAATACATCGATCGGCAGTGATCGGAACACATTTAAATATGTAGCAAAAAGAATCCATGTACAGTTTCTTAGCTATATCACAATAAATAATACACAGTGAGACTTGTAATTTAAGATTATGATCCAAAATTATTATTAATACAACTGCACATTTGTAACTTACATTTTACTTTAAATTTACTGCGCATCCTAAATCATTAGATCGGTTGATATCTTAAAATCACTCCAGTCGTATTTGGCGGCATCGAACCTCGGACATCAAAGGATCGCCCTATGTGTTGTTCATCTTTTGAATTTGACCAGGTGTTTCACATTCATGACTCTGAGCTGTTACTCCATTCTTAAATCCCTCCTTGATCGAACTCATTACGGAGTTTAAGCAAAGAAGACAGAAGGGCCGATGAGGACGTTATTTCTCAAGCGCGGGAAAATCTAGCGGGCGTTCTCAACCTTAGCGGCCCACTAGATTTTCCCACACTTGAGAAATAACGTCCTGATCAGCCCTTCCGTCTTCTTTGCTTAAACTCCGTAATATTAGTCGAGTGCCANTTTTCCCGCGCTTGAGAAATAACGTCCTGATCAGCCCTTCCGTCTTCTTTGCTTAAACTCCGTAATATTAGCCGAGTGCCATGTATGAACATACATTGTCCGCTCCCCTTTGCGAGCATTTTAGCAGGGCATGTCAATAGTTCAATGGTGTTTGATCAAAGCATGATCGCTCTACATTGGTTGCCGAATTGCATGGAACTCCAGCACATCGTGGATACATTTCTTGATGTTTGAATTTAATGCAATCAATTGGATTTGGCCTTGCGACCCTGCGATTGTCAAATCTGCTACATCATAGCGATTTTTTTCTCCTTTTCTATTTATCAATGAAGTTTATTGGATTTCCACGAAAAGAATTACGGGGTGTGTTCCAATTGACACGGTTGTAAAAGCCCACTTATTTGTATTTTAGAGATTTGAATTGAGTTTTATATTATTCGTTTTTATATGTCTTTTCATCTTCTTCTTGCTTCTCCTCCTCTTCTCATTCTTCTTCTTCTTCTCCTTCTTCTTCTTCTTCTTCTTCTTCTTCTTCTTCTTCTTCTTCTTCTTCTTCTTCTTACTCATCTGATTTCTTGTCATCATCTCCTCCTCCTCTTTCTCTCCCCATTCTTCTCTTTCTTCTTCCTCCTCCTCTTTTTCGTATTATTTTCTTCTTCTCCCTATACTTAGCCCCTACTAATTTCATCTTCATTTATCTTCCTTTTTCATCCTCCAATTTATCAACCTCCTCCTTCACCTATTACTTCTTCTTCTTCTCGTTCTAGTGGATGTCGTCCTTATTCTTTCCCTCTCCTTCTTCTCCCTGTTCTCAAGCATCTCCACTTTTTTAATCTTCCCGGCCTCCTCCTTCTCCTCCTCTTTCTCTGTCTTCTCCTACTTCGTTAACTCCTTGTTGTCGTTGCTGTTCATTTTTTCTTTCTATTTCCCCACGTTCTGCTTCTTTTAAAGTATCACAACCTGCTGACTCTCGAAGATGTTAATATCGATACAGATTGTGCCTTTGACACCGATGAGATTTTTCCCCATTATTCGTGGCCTATTTTTTCAAGAGAAAAGGAAATACAACCCCAATAGCTGTAATAAATCTGCGAAGCGTGGTACACATCAGTCTCTCCAGGAATGTCTTTTATTGAATACCAAAACCAACCTTTCTGTAGAGTCATCTTCTTATTCTTACTTCATTATACTATATTCTAGAGTCAATGTGATACCGCACGTTGATTCATGTGAGACACAAAGTGAGATTTTTTAATTTAGCTTTCTTCCATTAACAGTTTAAATGTATTATATCCTTCCTTTTTCACCAACATATGAATAATCATCCACTTAGAATAGACGGGATGAGAATTCAGATGCATAGCATTTATATTCATTTTATACCACGTTGATAACAAGCGGTATCAATTTTGTGCTCATTGTGTCATGAAAATAATTACCTTGGAAAAATAAATTGGACAGATTTTTGAAATGTGATAGATACACAATCTGAGATATGCATGCCTTCTTGTTGAAATCCTTTTGAATGATAGTTTATTATTGTGGTCTTTAAATGTATAGATATACATGTATCTATCATGTCCTTATATTTTTAACACCAGTAGTGGTGACCATGTCTGTAGGTATTTGGAAGAAATTAGTGTTATTTTTAATTGAATTCAATTAAATAATTTCAATTGCATGGTTTTCTTTGACATGGACTGTGGTTTATTTTCACTACGATATGATCTATAAGCAAAAATGCAATGTCCTCACCTGGTAATTGTACCTATTATAATCATATTTCTAATACACATGGTCTCTATTTCTCCTCCATATTCATTTGGCATGCTCCTTGCATTCAGTTCTTTTGTTCACAATATCCCACTTCATTTTCAGACACAATAGACTAAAAGCTTGGACCTTGTCCCATTTTTTTTTTCATTTTAAACGAAATAAGTGCCGTTATTGGGGAGTCCATTTCAACAAAATTACATTTGCAAAAAAAGAAGGTTACATATTAAAGTGCTTATATTTATCACATTTTATAGGAAATATGCATGTCTAACGTTCATTTAATTTGAAATGCGCTTAACTGTGACTTGCGCGTGAGTGTGACGAGCGCCATTCGAAGGTCTTCAATGTCGGACAAGCGTCTCCCATCAATGTTTCTGCTCTTAATGAAGCTTTTCAAATTCATGAACGATTGACAGATATTGGTAAAACGCAAAGGAGTGACCAAATCTTTAATTTTGAAATCAAAGGGGAGCTTCCCTTAGACATTGATTTGCTCTCAGTGAATGAAAAAATATCTAAAAATGTGATATTTGAGAAAAATCGGATAATCCGTTCAAATTTTCACGATTCCACCCTGATGCCATCATGGGCATTTTTGAGTAGGCAACCCTTGCATAATCTGTGATATCATACATGGAGAACTCTTCATGAATTGTCCACACGAATGTATGAAAAAAAAATAATTTCAGATTATCAATCATAACCAATCTTATACGATGTGTGCATACGATGTCGGTGCATCATATTTAACAAAAACAATTTTGTTTTCTGTTTTTTTTTTCAAAGAGAAAAATCATTGAATTTTTAATATTGACAATAGTCTTTATTCCTTCTTTCTCATAGAAATCATACAATCATTTCATTCATCATGGTGAAAAATAAAAACGTGTAAGTTTTCTTACGTATCTAATGTATGAGTAAACGTTATCATTTTTTTTTCATGAAAAGGCATCTTTTTAAATATAACTTGCAAAACATGTTTACACCACGCTCAAATCAATGGCAGATACTGTTCATTCATTGCGTACATCCGGGCAATATTTTTCATGAAAACAATAACCTTCATTGCCATTTCCCGTTCTTTATTTTCATTTCCCATTCATATTTTGTTTAATACTGGCAGATAAAACGGTTGGTTTCTTGTCAAAAAAGTTCACCCAACCTAGGCCTTGCGCTAGGCATGAACTCTGCAATTTTCCACCGCTATACAAGTATAATCATCCGCCCCTTTCCTTTGGGGTTGTTATTCTTCAATCCTAAAATATTCCCCAATAAGTAGCTTCATGGTGAGAAGTTGTTTTCAAAGTGTCATCACTCAAAATAGACAGGAAGAGGCCGTCGAGATGCGGAACGCTAATAGACATCAGGGGCCGATTGCTCGTAATGGTCTTAGATATCCTCTTCATGCTAAGACGTCTTGACTTCTTGTGCCATCCTCGTAAAATAGACATTGGCGTCGATACGATTATGTTAAGAGGGTGGCGCAAGAACTTAAGACGCCTTAGCATGAAAAAGATAGCTAAGACTATTTCATGCAATTGGCCCCTGGACCCCGTTACATAAAGCTTTCCAATTGATCGTACGATTGATATCAATCGCAAGTCTATGGGAAATCATGTACAAAAGTTTGCGATTGATTGCAAACTTGCTTTATGTTACAGGCCACAGCTCAGAGTCGCACGTCATTGGCGCGTATCCTTTCCTGCATTGGCCGTGGCGTCTATCAGTATATGGCTGCCACAAAATGGCGTAAGCACCCATCCACCTGTATTACGTTTTGTTTTCTCTCGAATTATATGAGGAATGTATAACACCAGTATTTATAAATAGTCTCGTAGTGTAAGAGAGCGAATTTCACTTTTTTTCTTTTTAATTGTTTCTATATTCAAAATTATAGTCAAAAGAAGTGCTACTGCTCATTTGTTTTCGTTAATTCAATAAAATATAAGATAAAATCAATAAAATCAAAATATGTACATCGGCGGATAGTCCGCGGTAGTGGTATTCACTTTCAGCTGTGATTCCATGGGATCCTTAACAAAAATGAATGATTATTATAAATCATACTCTCTAAATTCTCAGACTGTTCATTCTATCATCTTTTCCTTGTCTATTTTGGTAGACCAACATTTTGTAAATGCACCAAAAGGCTACATGCTATCAGTTTCTTTCTCCTTATCAGTTTTTATCGAATGTGATCCATCGATAGGATCAATATTAACAGTGTCTTTAATTATACCTTTGATGTAAATAAAGAATTTCTTATTAAATTCAAAAATAATAAACGCTTCGCTGCCACAAAATGGCGTATGCATCCTAAGCTTCCACCTGTATTCGGATTTTCCCTCTCGAATTGTATCATGGATGAATAACACACATATTTATAAATAGTCTCCTAATAAAAGAGAGCGAATTTTTTAATTGTTGCCTTTCCCATCTACACCCACCCCCACACACACAAACACACACACACACACACAAGGAAATAAATTAATTCAATTCAATTCAATTCAATTCACTAATACGCACCTCGTTGCCACCAACTGGCCTCGAATATGCGCCACATCCTTCACCGTATCCGCCACCCCCACACACACGCACCCACACGCACGCATTCACACATATTCACGCACACACACACACACACAAACACACACACACACACACACTAATACGCACCTCGTTGCCACCAACTGGCCTCGAATACGCGCCACATCCTTCACCGTACCCGTCATGTAAACGGATGACAGGTGTCAGTTGGATACGTAAAAAAGTAAACTTGAATGGTTTGTCGAATACACTCAAAAAATAAAAAAGACTTCTATCCAATTCGCAGATATATATTTACTTTGAATGAACAATAAGAATAGTATAAAGCGACTAGTTGAGAAATTACATTTTAAATATGTTTCACACCTGCTAAAGTACAATGAACGCAGGATACATTGTAAGCAGCTTGTTAATTTATGCCCCCATCCCCATAGTCCAAGACACACACCTACACACGCACTCATAAACCCCCACACACATACAAATACACGCACACACACACAGCCACACCTCGTTGTCACCTCGTCATCACCGCCTGGGCTCGAGGACGCGCCACATCCTTCCCCACATCCGTCATGTATACGGATGACAGTTATCAGTTAGATTTAAAAAAAAGTAAAATTGAATGATTTATCTATACAACATTTAAGAATAAGACATACTTATATCCAATTCGCAAATGTATATTTACTTACCGTATATAAATACACAATAAGAATAATGTAAAACGACTCATAGATAAAAATGTTTTTTGAATATGTTTTTCTACCTGCTGAAGTATAATGAAGAAAGGATACATTGTAC
This sequence comes from Temnopleurus reevesii, assembly GCA_036244855.1. Taxonomy (NCBI): domain Eukaryota; kingdom Metazoa; phylum Echinodermata; class Echinoidea; order Temnopleuroida; family Temnopleuridae; genus Temnopleurus; species Temnopleurus reevesii. The sequence goes on along the minus strand of BQKZ01007068.1, from coordinate 3,687 downwards.
ATGTTGTATGCAGCTTGTTAATTTATTGCCTTCCCCCACCCATACACACCAAAACACAAACCAAAAAACACACACACGTGCTCACAAACTCTCACACACACAAACACACACACACACACACACACACACACTGATACGCACCTCGTTGTCACCACCTAACCTCGAGTACGTCACATCGTTCCTCGCATAGGTTATGTAGACGGATGACAGGTGTCAGTCACACACTCATATAAGCGTCTGCCAAGCGTTCATGATATCTTAAAGAAATTATTTAGACGCAGGAGGGAAGACGCTTGGTCGATGTTGATTGCGTCCGGCTGTCGCTTGACGTATGCATTCGTCTTGTATCCGCGTTTATGTATTTGTGAGGCGTCTTCTGAATTTATCTAATTCCGGGCAGACAGTATATAGTTAATTGTAGTGATTTAGCTTGAAGCCCAGTCACATGTTCGTGTTTGATCGGGGTTTCTATGTGATTGGGGCTTATTACGTAATTCCAGTGGAAACTAGATATGATATGCTCTCCCAGTACGCGAATTAATCAAGGAAAGACGACACTTAACATGCACATATTATCTATGTTTGCCTCAGCCAAGCGTTTCCCTTTGCATCACACAGTTTAGTGAATGTAAAATTAATTCATTTTACCCGGCAACATTTTGGCACTTGATGCAAATGTGAGACTGTATCTTTAGTATGTGGGTGGACAGACCACAGTCTGCAAACATCTGCATCTGGTAACAACTTTTATTTTCGGAAAAGAGAGAGTCGCTGTCTGGTCAAGAAGTAAACATACATTCCCGATCGTCCCTAAAAGCTGACTCACACACTTGGATTTATACCAAGCATCTACCCCTTCCATGAACGCAGAAGCAGAGAACGAGGACGCTTTGCGAACGTTGAAAGCTTTCGTCCAGCGCTCACCATACGCACACGTTTCGGTTAGCTAAGCATCGTTCATCTGTATTCCCCTATTCAGTTGATTATCCTAATCATGGATGAACAACCGTTAGTTATAAACGCAAAGGTGTTAGTCAGTCTTTATATCTTGCCTCTTCGATTTTCCTTCAGAGAAAGAGTGAGATGATGATGGTATAATGTATGAATTTGATTGCATTTTATGTGTAAATACGAACAAAACATCTGAAAACCGGTACATTTAATGGCAGCAGTTAAACGGTTTAGCTGACGATATGCAATACGTCTTTCCTATTATCATTGCATCCAATATTCCTTAACCCATCCACACCGTCTATCCACCTATATACACATTATCTCTTTTACAGCTACCAGATAAACGACGACAATACACATTATCGTATAATGGGGGATATAGACTTGCGCCAGGGCTAGCCGTCATTTATTCGAACCATGCATTCAAAAATATTGATTTTCTGAATCAAATCCACTGGATTTACATTTCTCCAATTGACATTATTCTTTCATCTTTTATATGATTTTCAATCATCTTTTATATGAATTCTAAGAGTTTTCGGACTCTACCTTAAACTTGCGACAGATAGGTTCAGGCTTAAAAAAAAACAGAGATAAAACTCGATGAGAAGGGCTCTGGAAAAACCTTTGAATCCACTTTTGCAAAGTTATCTCTTCTACTTAGCATCAAACACTTAATTGTTAACATGTTGTTATCGTGTTGAAAGTACAAGCCTAGAATGACTACCCTTTTCTACACACGTCTTCTTTAAAAATAGCTCGTGACGCATCATTGCGTCAAGCACATTCTAATGGGCACATTCCCATTGTCCGTCGCATACTTACACTTATGTATGCATGGATAAACAAAAATTGCCTGCTATACAACTGTAACGCAGGCAATTAATATTTTTGAGCACTATAAGAATATCACTTTTAATTTAACTTGTGTCGGCCAAAATGGATACTTGGGCGGCGTTTCACCAAATCGTTCTTAAGGTTACGCACTTTTAATACGTTAACAAGTGTAATACCCGTAAAATTCTCGATCATTCACCACAAGAACTGATATCAGTCGTGCGTAAAATCGTCCCTAAAGTTTTTCGTATCTTGGCGAAACACCGCCCCGGATAGTGTTGAGTTAACACCCATGGTGTTATTAACAACGATATCTATATTGGACAATACACGTTGAATTTAGAAAAAAAGAACGTTTATTTTTTTTCTTAAGCATGTAAGCGTATAATGCAATGGCAACTTGTAATTTATGCTCGACGTAATACTTGACCTTTGGTTTTATATGAATTCAGCTCATCTCACGATACATTTATTTCCTAGAAACCAAACATTGCATCCTAATAACCATGACCATGACAATGACGAATTTCTTGCACTCTCAACATATTCTTTTTATCAAAAATACACTTAAACACAGGCACCAATGTCTCTTGAAACAATCAATGTCAAAGACAGCTGTCATATAGCAATTAAACGATATATCAGAATATTATGAACATTATTCAACTGATTATGATAATGATCTTTGGGGCTAAGGATGTGATGTTGAAAAAAGGAGAAATTAAAAACGAAGGGGTTTGGCTGAATATTTGGATTAGAGCAAATGTAGAGATGCCATCCGTTCCGGAATATATATGAGATGTATAGTCGTATGAATCCAACGCTTACATCATAAATCAATAACTGAGAACATGGCCAATTTTTGCATGTTTTCTTTTGCCTCATGCATTTTCCGAAATGGTTAGCAAAAATGAAATGATCAAAAGCATCGTCCATAATGGGTTTAAATGCATGTGACCCTTATTTACTAAAATAGTAAAATCTGATCGGCACAGAGGAAGCATGTGGCTTTGGGTCAACGGAGCGATCACGATCCGATCGCCAAAATTCCCACGGAGTTTTACCCGCGCAACGCACGTTGCAGTTGCTGTTGCATTTTCACTATATTGCCTATTTCTTGAAAAATACATGACAAACTATTAAACATTATATAAAATTCAAGTTATTCTCTTTGTTTTTCTTTACCAAAGGTCTCGTATTATGAATATAGCAGTGACTGAATCAGCATAGACTCAGACCTTCGGGTGGGTAGCTAAGCGATTTTGACAATTAAAACGCTCCCATGCGTTTCGGCGTATGATTCCTAGGCGTTATGCGCTCGAGAAACATTTTAAATTTTCAAAAACGCTTGGACGACGCAGGCTCAAAACGTAAAGTCCGACTCACACATTTGCGTGTTAGCATGCGTCGGCCCAGAGTTATTACGGTCATTTCGCTCTACAACGCGAACGCTATTTTAAGATGTTAGATCAATAGGCAGCCACATTTGAAGATACAGTAAAACCTCATTATAACGAGGTCTTCGGGATCAGAGAAATTATCTCTTTATATCGAAACCTTGTTATATCAGGGAAAATACAATAAAATACAAAGCGATGGGACCAGGAAAACTACCATGTTTTAACGAGATCTCGTCATATTAATGCTCTTTATATGGAGGTTGGTATTGTACTTTGGAATACAATGAAGTCGCAGGGGTTTTGAAAGCCATTTTGGTTAGAAAATAACAACATTTTCAATGAGTGAATGACCGCTTCGACAGTCCATACATTTAAAGTCGTTGATATAGCGTTCGCGTTGCACAGCGAAAGTCTAGTATTGGAAATTAAAAACGGTGGGCCGACGCAGGCTCAAAACGCGAAGAAGTGAGTCGGCCTTTATTTCGATCATCGACAA
>BQKZ01007067.1:5136-20274 GCA_036244855.1 Temnopleurus reevesii | reverse complement strand
AGATGATGATGGAGATGATGATGATGATGATGATGATGGAGAAGAAGATGATAATGATGATGGTGATGATGATGACATTCATCATGATTATGGCGATTAAAACTATTGTGGGGATGATGATGATGATGGTGGTGACGATGTTGGAAGTGATGATGATGGTGGTGGAGATGGTGATGATGATGATGATGATGATGATGATGATGATGATATTGATGATTTTGAAGAAGAAGAAGAAGGGAAGAAGAAGCGAAGAAGACTGATAAAGATGATATTGGGGGAAATTAATGGTTTAATGATGTTTATGATATTCGGTGACAAAGATGTACCGGCAAAGATATACACTGTATCATATTACATGTACAATATTTACAAAATATAAAAAAGATGAGGTTCTACATTTCAGGTAAAACCAAAAATGAAACTGTCTTGCATGTTATCATAAACACTGTAGTCATTTTCACACATGAGTGATTTTAGTTACCGCATGATGTCTCTCGCTCCACTCCACTTCCTGAAATATGACCCCATAGTGGAGTGAAAAAGTTACATAGTGAGAAATGCTTTTTTACATGTTTTTTTATTTTTTTATTTATTATTACTACTTTTTTAAAAAAGAAAACCCACTTCAGTTAATTTCTAAAAGATACTTTATACTTTGTTTCGCTAAAATTCTTTGAGTAGTGTTGCCATATAAAGTATAAACTAGAAGTTTCTATATTCTCTAGAAAATAGAAGGAATTGTTTTTTATGTGGAAATTGTTTCCTGTGAGTATAGAAGGGTGTTTTATTCGGATCATATTGTCCAACAAGCTGTGCAAGCTAAATTATTTGTACTCACGTTTGGATAATTTCCCCTCGATATAAAGTGTTTCGCGGAATGGAGGTAAATTACTTCATAGGCAGGAGAGTAGGCCTATTCAGGGTTGCACTTGAATGGGGTAGAAAAGTTTCTGATAAGCCCCCCTGAAAAAAAGGGGGGCTTTACTTACCGCCGTGTTGGGGTGAAAGATAATAACCAAAAACATTAAGGGGAGAACATGTTTGCATTTCATTATGACTGAGCTATTACAAGTGAAAAAGAAAAAAGAGAATAATAAAATATATTTATATATTCTTGTTCCCTTTCCTTCAATTTCTTTCCTTTTTAATAGTTTTACTTTAGCACCCCCTCCCTCTCTTCAGCTTTTGAAATACGCCTGATGGGTATTTACACAATTATTGCGATGAAAAAATGATACCGGAAGGAACTGTCTGCTCCCTCCCTTTTCCCCCTCTCTCTCTCTCTCTCTTTCTCTCTCTCTCTCTCTCTCTCTCTCTCTCTTTCCCTCTCATCCCGTTCTCCCTCTCCTCCCACTCTCTTTCTTTTAATTTATCTCTCTCTCCCTCTATCTTTCTGTCCCTCCCATCTCTGTCCCTCCCATCCCTGTTTCTCTCTGTATTCCTATTTCTGTCTGTATGTACCTATCTCCAACACGCTCTCATTCATTTTACTCCCTTTCTCTGTCCTGCATATAATACTTCCCTTTAAGCACACTTTACAGTTAAAGCCCCGGGCACACCAAACACGACACGGCATCACGGCACGGTATTTACGCGCTCTCTTCCCTGTGATTGGTCAAGTGTTGAAGATTCTTTGGGCGGAGGAGCGCGCTGGCCAATAATAACCAAGATACTGCGTAAAAACCGTGCCGTTACGCCTTGCCGTGTTTGGTGTGCTGGGGCCTTTACTGTCACACTAACCCAATCATTTGATAATTAAAGGATTAGGTTATTGTGACATAATATAAAGAGGAATGAGACTATAGGAGATTGTGTGAGAGGCTACCACAATAAAGGTTAATTAAAAAGATAGACACGAAGGCCCGTATTCCGATAGCGAGGTTTAAGTTAACCCTGGTCTAAATATGTGGTTTAAGTATGGGAAGCCAAAAGAGGCTCGAATCTATAACAGTCGATGTTTAATTTACCATCACATTTGTCACTCATAATATTTAAAACTGTCTCGGAATAAAAACTTCAATAGTTTTCTACATTATTAGAGCATTGGAAAAGAGAGAAGTTAACATAAGAATTATTCATTGTAATTAAAGTTTTGGCACTTTTGGCTACCCATACTTAAACCACAGATTTAGACCAGGGTTAACTTAAACCTCGCTATCGGAATAATAATAATAGTGTAAACTTGTAAAGCGCAACACTCCGTCACTAAAGACGCTCATGGCGCATATATCAGTTCATATAATAAACTTAAAAAGTGTATAGTAAGAGTTTACAAATTAAAAATTAAATACGGGCCAAAGAGTTCAATAATAAGATTTTACCATCGAATTCATGTACTTAAAAATGAAATATATATTTATTCATTCGGAAGAAAAACAGTGTACAGCGTAAAACAAAGAATATTCATATTTCATTAGATAACGATCTTGCAATTTTGTTTAAAATATATACACACTTATATATCAAAATATTATTTGACCCTAGAATGAGAATTAAAAGGAAATTTGTAACCCGTTTACTGGATTATAAACTTGGACCTGCCGTGTAATACCCTAAAAGAATATGACTAGATATCAAAGGGGAACCAACCCCTGGAATTATCATGTTCTCAACGAAGGTAGTAAAATCACATGAACAAACGTTGAAAAGTTGAGCAAAATCGGACGCTTAGTTAAAAAGTTGTTAATTTTCTAATTCGTAGAGATATAATGATCACTGCCGCTGATGGGGATCCGTGCGATCGGCAACATCGACATAATCTGTGACGTCATGTCGGACGAGTCTTTATTCGCTTTATACAGAATTTTTTTTTTAATGCACTGAAGTATGTCGATTGTAATGGTTCAACAACATTCTTCTCAAAATATACATGCAATAATGATATACTCGAGCAGAAAATCAACATTCTGTTGCATGATTTTTTTTCATTGAATGAGAGCACGATGACTCTAGGGGTTGGTTCCCCTTTTTACATATCCATCATAAAATAACTGAATTTAGCGCCAATAATTATGCAACACGTAATCCTAAAATGTCAACAAAAATGCTAGTAGATAGGTAATATAGAGCAGAAATGGAGAATGTAGAGTTAAAATGCTTTCAAAATTGGCAATATTATAATAGGAAACCCGTTTACATGAATTGAGGAAAACATTGAACTATAACGATAAAATAAACATAGAGGTATCCTATTTTGTACGCATCATTATTGATCCTTTATTGATATTACCAAAGAGAAGACTTAAGAATTTTCATACATGTATATCAACAGTATATTTTCCTGATAAATTTCTTCACAAGTAAGTCTATCCGAAACTAAAACAAGGTTCGAAATGCCGCTGAAATTAATACTTTCCCGTTTTGTACAATGTAATTCTATATCTACAAGTCATGTATATCTTGTATATCTGTATGTCTTTGCTGAATGAAAAAAAAACGTAATCATGGCAGGGCCTCGGTCACATAGAGGCCCGGAAGCAACACGATTCGACACGACTCTTTCTTAATTCACACTTAATTGCCTCAGAACAAAGAGTCGTGTTGAATCGTGTTGCTTCCGGGGCTCTATGTGACCGGGGCTTTAGCCTCGAAAATGACCCGTCCGGCTTTCACATTACCTGAAAAAATATCGTCGACAATCAATGGATTTTTTTTTCTAATTCAAAGATAATCTTGAAAGAAAATACTGGCATCTCAAAACCTTTTTCATTTATCACAGCTATGTCGTGCTTTTTAAAGTTTTACCGGTAAATATGAATTGTACAAGCTGCTAGGAAGTACAGCGCGAAATAAATACCTGAAATCCGTTCTTTCAAAATTAAAGATAAAATATCAAAGATGGTTTCCAATGGCATATCTGAAATCAACCTGAAGACTTTGTCACTTTTATAAACCATTTTCATCGTTTCATAATGCTATAATATTAAGAAGTAAGTCGTACAAAGACATGGTAATGTGCTTTGGGGTTGAAATTCGTTATTCCGAAAGTTTGATCGCACGGAAAAAGAGATATGGTTTGTTATTCGTCACATCCACATAAAATTTGTTTGAAAAAATAAACGAGGCCTCGCTGATCCAAAAAAAAATAATTGCGTCATTCTCAAGATTTATTTCGCGTCACTGAGAGGCAAGGAATACACTACGAATTGATCGGTCAACCGAGTATACGCAGGCGTACGCGTGTATAATGCACGACCGTGCACTATAATGATATTCTTGCATGGCAATAACAACGCGTATTGTACATAGCTTATTTACTATTTCAGAATAATGAAACTTATTTTCATTTTTATTCATACACTGATTCATCAATTCTTCACCATATTGCAACTTCCTTTATTGTTTTTTCTGATTGTCAATCCTTTGAAATAATCACCCTGTTTCCGCTCTTATCCCTTCTAGTAATAATTATGGTACCCTTCGAATATTTTTTTAACATGTACTATACTAAACCCAACACATATGAGGTGCGGGAATTAAGTGTTTAAAGTGTAGCACACATAGCTATATGATCCTGTAACAATTAGAGGAACGAACAAAGCTATGTTTTCTGATCATCAATGCATTATCATACATATGAGGTATATTTTGGTAACAAAAATTGTTCTAAAAATCAGATAGTTTTATTCATCTTTTATTTACGTGAATAATTATTTCATATCATGCTTATATCAATTGCTATAAAAATCATGATAATTTCTGTAAATATTGTTAAAACAATATTGGGCCTAAAGATCGATACAAGAAAAAATGAAAGAAGATTAACGAATTTATTCATCTTTATTTAGTGAATAATTATTTCATATCATGCTTATATCAATTGCTATACAAATCATGATAATTTATGTAAATATTGTTAAAACAAGGAATAGCTTCCATTTGGGCCTAAAAATCAATACAAGAAAAAATGAAATAAGATTAACGAAATAGACAATGAAAGCTAATACCTAACACCCGAGGAAGAAACAAACTATCGAAATGGAACAATCCATGAGGAAGTACCTATTTATACAATGAAGAAATTTTCGGAAAGGATAAAAACTCATGAGGTATAAAATGTGTATCCCTGTAAGTTTCCTGCGTTGGAGCTAATTGAACGAAATTTTCTGAGCTATCCTCTTCTTGCTAAGACGTCATTACTCATTGTGCTATCATCTTCACGTATCCACGATTAATCTATCATATTAACATAGACATATCCAAAAATAACTAAACTAACTAAAATGTGATATTAAGTCGTTCATGAATCATTAATGAATATTTACACGTTTTACAATCTTTTGATTTACTTCTAAATGTAAATTTAATTTTGAAATTGTCATCTTTTGAGAGAATTGAAACGATTGTTTCTGCGTCAAGAGGGTGGCACAAGAAGTTGAGACGTCTTGGCAGGAAGAGGATAACTAAGACCGTTTCGTGCAACTGGCCCTTGTTATTTCTAGAATTTCTAGAGCAGAGGTAGTCAAATATGCGTAACACTTGGTCTTCCCTCCAGATTATATCAACTCGATCACTCCGATCTCTCAAAATGTAGTCTTATAAAACAGGCCTCATTGTGACATTTCAATCATTAATTCCGTATGAAACTAGTTTCACCTTAGTTTAACCGCAGAAGTATTTTTGTGTTTATTAGTTCCAATCAAGGCTGTTTTGAATTAATCCGTTCTGGTCTATAAACATGGCTTCTTTTGAAGACTAGTTTTTGAAAGATTTTGATAATAAGTTGATAGAATGGGTAGTGGAAACCAAGCATGATTTTGAACGCACATTGAGGTTAGCACGCACTCTCTAATAACAGGCAAAGAGAGTTGACGAAATAAGTCTCATTTTCTGTTCACAAAATGATCCTTTGCTTTTAAGCGGGCTTGAGAAGCCAAGGAAAACATTTATTTTGTTTACTTGCTTATGCAAATATGTTTTCATCGGTTGTCAGATTTTCCGTTTCTATAGCATAACCACTGTGTATAATGAATGAGAGCTATTTTTTCGTCAACTTTCTTTGCTTGTGAGAGATGCTAACCATTCCGCAATATGTGGCATAAAATATAAATTTAAATAACACAACAGCTGAATCAAAGTAATAATGAACGGCTTTTATATAACGCTTATCAACTCTTCGTGAGAATTCCCTAAGCGCTCTACAATTGAGAGCAAACGCAGCGATAATCATATTCTCAGCAATTTGGTTGTGAAGAAAGCCTTTAATTCATAAGAAAAGAAACCTCATGCATATTCCGGAACGGCTAGCATCTCTGCTAATAGTGACAAGGGAATTTTTGTCGGAGGTACACGGGTTTTCGGATCACTATTCATGATACCTGATATGATTGACATGAATACAAGGACTATTCAAACTTGCTGAAAAAAAAGGACAAAATAGATTTGAAAGTACGGAATCTTGGACATTGTGTCCATGATGATGAGGCGAACAAAAACCGTTATGGTTGCCTTCCACTGACTGACCTGAAGACAATGACCCGACCTGCATATTCATGATTGATCAAGACACTCTTGTGTAACCAAACATTTTTTTGCCTCTGAGGCTCCTGTCACATAGAGGCCTGGAAGCAACACGACTCTTTGTCGTGGTGTAGTGGTGTAGTGGTCGTGACTCTCGTCTTTCAACTAGAGGGTCGTAGGTTCGAATCCTACCCATGGCGTCAATTTCCATCAGCAAGAAATTCATCCACCTTGTGCTGCACTCAACCCAGGTGGGTGAATGGGTACCTGGCAGGAATATTCATTCTTTGAAATGCCAAGTGCGCTGGTGGCTGCCGGGCTAAAGCCAGGGTAATAATAATGTTAAGCGCCTTGAGCACTCAGCAGAGTGGATACGAGCGCTATATAAATTGCATCTATTATTATTATTATTATTTGTTAATTCACAGTAAAGTGCCTCAGAACAAAGAGTCGTATTGAATCGTGTTGCTTCCGGGGCCCTACGTGACCGGGGCTATAGCAGATATGCCAACTGCTCGAGAATATTAATAACCATGTGATTCATACTTAAAGCCAAAACCTTAAGGTTCAGAAACTACGACAGTCCTACGGAATTTTATACCCGAAGCGCAAAGGAGATTTCTTTTACTCGCCAATGCGCCCGATTTCGGTCGAAAAGGCGAGCAGGTAACTTATACTAACTCGCCTTGGTGCCTTGTTTGGGATGAAAAAAGTGAGAAGGCGACTTGTACAAACTAACTTTGGAGCTGCAGGTACAGACGTCCGAAAAACTGTCCTAGTTTCAGCTCTACGCGCAAACCCAACCGATATCTGGAACAGCTGGCATCTCTGTGTTAAGGATAATCTAGAATTGTGAAATTACGTAAAAACTGTGGATAGCTTTCACACTTAAGTTGTGGAATATGTTATCATTACCAAAATATCAACCTGTAAAGAGTATCACTTGCATAACATTTAAAAGAGGTATTATTTATTTGGGCAAACATGAAGAAAAATATGGCTAATAAGGTACAACTTGTTGCGAATCGAGATGTGGGAACTGTTACAGTATTATTTACAGAAGACGTATTTCAATCAGGATTCGCACTTAAAATGTTTATAGCAGATTATTTATATCGTATTTACCTTATTTCTAATACCAGCAATCGTTTGGATTTAAGGTTTACATAAGCGTAGCAATAACCATAAAAATGTTTGTCAAATTATCAGTTTATAACGGTTCTGTTTTGATCCGTTTTCGCTCATTTGCTGGTGAGACGGCACGCCCTCCGGTTGACGAGGGTGTAGTACTTCTGCTATTGGACGTTGACAAATCTAGAGCATGTGATTGGTTGTTGGGTCGTGATGTGATGACCTGCGATGCCATTCTGTCATGCGATTGGTTGGCATGTGATTGGCTATTGGGTCGTGACGTGATGACCGGTGATGCCATTCTGTCATGTGATTGGTTGGAATATTCGCTTCGGTTTGTGGGCAGTGTTGTGGATGGTGGCGCCGTAACGGGATACCCGTATGGGATTGGCTGGAATTGTCCGACAACTTTCATTGTTCTGTAAATGGGAACAAACTGGTAGTATGGTGACGGGTGCAGAAAGCACTTATTCGTGTAGGGGAATGGTGACGTGTGCAAATGGGAGGTGGAGGAAGAACCGTGTTGTGCGCAAGACGTGGAGGCTGATACACTCGGGGTCGGCGCAGCATGCGTTGAGGTTTGTGCAGTCGTGTGCAGAGTTGGTGGTACCGTGTGCAGAGTTGATGGTGCCGTGTGCAACTGAAATTGCGGGATTCCGTTTGCAGCGGAAGACGGAAGGCCAGACTGGGGAAGACTATGAGTGGACGGCGAGGCACTCTGGTGGTGAGACGGTGATGGATGACCATTTCTATCTGCAGCAGGTGTTGATGATTGACCAGATAAACCCGCGAAAGCACCAGCTTGTGGCGGAAGTGGACTATTTCTTGAAGGCATTTGCCGAATTCCTTGCGGAAGAGACATTGATCGTTGAAGTGCAGCACCGAATGGTGTCGAGTGCTTGAATGAAACCGATCCCTGCGTCGGATTCCCCGAATGCAGCGTGTTCGCTATTCCGGGCACCCCCGATGAGTTGCGATCATTCCCGATTACACTCCGAAGAGCCGAAAACGGTGCATACCACGGCGACGACACATTAGGCTGTATAGCTGACGAACTCGGCGTTTGCGTTGCGCCCGAAACTGTCGGCATGTAAACGTGGGGTACCCTCCCTGCAACAGACATGCCTGGAACCCTAATAGTCGTCCGGACTCTTTGTAGACAAGCAGTCAGATGCTGCCGAATCCGCCTTCGGAAATCTTCGAAAAGGATCGCGCCCTTTTCGGGCACTCTGCGCAGGAAGCCTTCACGTTTCATCAGAGAGAGCGCGCGCCCGTTCATTTCAAAGTCCTTTTTACTCACATCCAATGTGTATTTCGCTGACACTGCGTCAAGCCAGCTCCAGACCTGCTTTAACGTCCATTTTCGGGGATCTGCAAAAGATTAAGCAATAGATAAATTTAAAACAAATTTTGCTTCAACAATACTTCAATCAAACCTAACAGATGGGCCCGTATTCCGATAGCGCGGTTTAACTTAACCCTGGACTATTAAAGTCATTGTTATTTAGACCAGAGCTATTCAAAAGTTAAACCAAGAGTCTAAAGAACAATGACTAAGACATGGGTTACGTTAAACCTCGCTATCAGAATACGGGCCAGAGTGTCAACGAAAATCACAAAGCAAAAACACCGGTGTTAAATGTAACACCATCCGTGATATATATTGGACCGCACCAGAAAAGTGTTAAAACAACACCATTTCATAATCCATTTGATATATTTCAACACCAACTGGCATTGTTTAAGGCCCTGAACAACAGAAGTCTATGTTATATTTATTTTATTCCCAAACTGGTATTATTTTAACACTTTTCTGGTGTAGTCCTATATAGATTCTAGTTGGTGTTTAATCTAACACCAGCGTTTTTGCAGTGCATGGAAAAAACATCGTGGTTTTAAATTTGGATTGCAGGGCAAAATTTGCAAGCAAAAACATGCTTTTACCACGTGATTCTATCACTGATCGCACGTGTTCATAATTCACGTGCAATATCACTATCATGATTATAATTTGTCATAATGTGAAAACAATTATAACAAAGATAACAATAATCTTATTAATCTTAGGTTTACATATATTACACTGGTCATAGTCCTCATAGGGTCAATTATCAATGTCAATTATTAATGTCGTGATTTCTTTGCGTCTCCACATTTCATTTATTTTCCCACTTTATATACAAGTTTTCATCAGACGTCGATAAAAAAAAATATCTTCTTAATGGTATCGATTATTAATGTTCAGGATGCACAAACTGATGTAAAAGAGTCGATGTACTGTATCGATATTCACAAATTGCTTTACATGCATGAGAATAAATGTACGAAATTGGGACAAGATTTTCGCGCGTATTTCTGGCTTATTTTAGTTTGAAAATGGGAATCAACCGCTATTCCGACGGACCGCTGGCAAAGTGTGCGACCAGAAGAGCCGGGTCGAGGTGAATGGAGCTTCCGGTGGTATGTGTGTGGAGTGTGAATTCCCATTCATTATGTGTGTGGCGCGGTGAGCGAGTGAAGAAAACGACGCACGGCGTTATTTTTATTTTGTAATAATGAAAGCATTTTCGGGTGGATTTTACTCGAACAGGCTGTACCTAGCCTGTTGAAACACTGCACATGTGAATTTTGTACTGCTTTTTAGCACGGATACGATAGCCAAGACCATTTCGTGCAATTGGACCCTGGTCCCTGGAATAGGGACTATCCCAATGCTATATCCAGGTTACTACAGCTCCGGGAAGAGGAAATATTAAGTGTATGTTACATATATACATCCCGTCTAATATATCATGAAGTGAACTATCCTCCATTTTACATAAATATTTGGATGTAATGATATGTAGTGATGGCTTGCACTACAGGTGGGTTTACTAATAGATTTTATGCACACCTTTAACACAAAGGTTGTTATTGACAACCCTAAAGCTTGCCCGAGGCTTGCCCAACATAGCAACAATTAATGTATGCAAACTGGATTCCAAGTATTGTAGTCTTATTGTTATCAGCCGGTATAGGGAATACCACGTAACTACGTTCGATGGCAAGAAACGCACAGCAGAGTCTACCCAAAATAATTGGTGAGTAAAACAAAACAAAACAAAAAAGTTTGAAGAAAATCGATCGGCCAATTAAATAATTTTTTTTTTTTAAATTTGAAAAAAAAAATGGGCAAATTAATGGAAATTTCCATTATGGGTGCACAACTAACCAGAGTTTGCATCATTTTTACAGAAAGTTGCAACGTTTGTATGAATGTAATCAAGCAAATAGTGGATTTACATATTTATCAGTAATACATCCTACGGTTAAAGTTTTGAGGAAATCATATTTTGAGGAAAAAAGTAACATTTTATGACATTGATATGAATGTAATAAATAATCAGTTGTGCATCTCATCAGTTGCCATTTTGTCTAAATATATAAACATCCATAACTTTCTTATTAGTTGTCTAATTTTTCCCAAACTCTTTTTGTTCTGTTCATCTAATTTCTCTGCTCCTACTGAAGAAATATTATTTGGGGGTAGACTCTACTTTTAAAGTCTCTGCGACAAGCTGCAAGAAGTACCCCCTAGACAGTCGAAATGGATTACGTAATTTCTCGAAGTCTGAGAGTAACGCGATATAAACTATTTCCGTCAAATAAATTGGGTCTTGAACAACAGATTCGCGCAGCGTGTATTGAACTGTGTGGACTCGGCAATTAAAAGTTCCGATTTCAATGGCATTGCAAAGGAGCGCTGAACTTGTGATACAGGGCCCCTTTGTCGAGCAGTTCTTAATAACTAAAAGGGCCACCCTGTTTAAATAAAATGACAAATAAAATAAAATAACTGGTGTTCGACCTAATTTTTCGGAAATAGTTTACATCGTGTTGAGTATATGTAGGGTAGAGAACGTACCTGCTGGAATGTGCGAGAGTTTAAGGGGAGGAGAAGCGCGTGATTTAGATGGAGACCGGGAAGGAGACTTCGAAGGGAGTGACGTGGAGGGGGAGGAGGAAGCTCGTTTGTTATCCTCGTTGTCATGGTGACGCGGCGATAGATGGCGCTCGTCAACGATGCTACCGTCCCCTTCAGATACATTCATCCATTTCTCCATCTGTAAATTGAACAAAATAGACACAGAAGAAATATGAATTGGATAGAAAAACGGAATGGACAACATTTAATCATTATTTCCCCTCAGTTTATATGATTAAAGGGGGACTTTTATGACGCCCTGTATCATGATATATTGAAGATTACATATGTCTCAACATAATAATTCCATTTTCCTCCAAAAAATACGCCTCTTGGTATTAAAAAAATATATTATTTTCCATCAACATTTTTGTCTGGGTCAGAGAACTAAGCCCCGCCTCCCAGAAATACCCCATCTACGACACATCTATTGACAGACGGGGTCTGTGACGTCACATCCAGTCCTGCGTCAAAACCACGTACTCAAACATGTAAGATTGTGCCCCTAATATTTATCCGTCTTGTTCAATATCCTCCTCGAAATCCGAGTCAGGACTTGACTAACTGTTTCCCTCAACTTCTGAAGAATCCGCCATATCCCGGATGTTAAAAATATGTTCAAATGGCGGATATAATTTGCGCCAAACAATATCACAAATGCATTGAGTGACACACGCAAATGCCGGTTCATGCTCAGCAATGTCTGTATATGACGTCATCATGATTTACAGATCGATATCCCAACCCACCGTACCACCCGCGGTCCGTTTTTGAGGGGCGTTCCTAACATCAATGACATTTCTTGATTTTTCACCTCTATGAAATAAAAAGGGATGAAAAGGGTGGTGGATATGGATGCATATTGAAAAGATAAATCAGAAAAAGTTAATATACAGTGTCATAAAAGTGCCCCTTTAAAGACTAGGGGGTGTTGCTCAAAAGTTGCAATTGATCGCAAGTTGCAGTTGAACGGAAGGTGCCAATCAAATTCATTGTTTTATGCGCGTCTTCTTCGAAGCGCCAATCATGCGCGAATGAAAATGTGCGTTACATATTTGCAACAGATTTGCAGTTGAGTTGCGATCGATTGCAACTTTTGAACAACACCCCCTAGGTCTGGACCAGAAATGTTTTACGTTGTTTAAAAGCAGAAAAATCAGCCGAACTATCAATTGCATAAATAGTTCCCTGCGTTTGAACGTAGCTCAAATCAAATTAAATGAAAGTCCAAAACACGCCTTCCTGATTGATTAAAAATTGAGTTGCGTTGCATTTAATCGCGAGTTTTTATGAAATAGGGTTCTGATTCAATAATATGTTTGAAGTAAATCAGATCATAAATTAGGAAGTTATGAATAATTATTTCAATCATAACTGACCAGTGATTTTCATGCAAGTTGGCAAATTTTGGTCACGTGTTATAACGTATGTCATCAGAGCCAAGGATCGTGATATCATTGAGGCTTTGGAATTTCATAACTTTTTAACAGCTTATCCGATTTGTTCGAAATTTCACAATTGGTTAATCTGATCTTTCTTCATTAAAAGGCATTGAATTACATTGTTTTCGTTTAAAAATTCTCAACTGCCAGATTCTAAATTGTATCTTGATGGTTGACGGTATAAACTAAGCTGAGAAAATATTAGCCTTAATGATAGGACCTAAATAGGCACACTGCCCAGGAATAAAGCGACAGAGGTACACTTTATTCAATTGTCATATGTTCATATTCTCTATGTTGATTTTAAAGCCATTGTTTAACATCGTTTTCATTTAAAAAAATCTCAACTGCCAGACGATAGAGGTTATCTGAAAGATTGATGGTGCATATAAACTAAACTGTGAAAATATCAGGCTTTAAAATCAACGTTTAGTGCTTTAAACAAACGAAAATGTAAAACGTCGCCTCCATAGGCTTTGTACTGGAATTAATGCGTGGGTCCTACGCTTTAATTTAATGTTCACAGATATCTTGATAGTGCATGTATAACTTTCTTTATTTTTGCATCCGCTGTTGATTTTTCATCTATCTGAATATATTTAGATAGGACAGGCAGGTTGGTTTGAGAATTTTTTAAATTGTGCAACCGCAATGTTAAACAGTGTCTTTACATTAATTTGAATGTAATAAACAAGTCACACATCTTGATTTGAGAGTTTTAACAATATCAGAATGTGTGATACTGTCTTTAATGAGAGCACGAAAATTCCAAGGGTTGGTTTCCCCTTTAAGGCCCAAATAGAGTTTTTGTAACGATCAAGAAATTTAAATTTTACGGGGTGTTTATCATGATATGTGTATCTTACACATGAGACAAAAGCATAACTTTTCACGAACTGACTCTTTTTGAAAATTTGAATTTGACTGTTCAATCATATTTAGCACCCTCTATTGGTAATAACAATACATGTATTTTGTTTGTTGCTGGGCATATGCAAGGTTATTTCCGATATTTCAACAAAGAATGATAAAAAGGTACACGAAAATTAAATTCTGAAATTTTCATCCAATTCTGCGCACGAGAAGGTGTCTTTTGTCAAGAAAGAAAATATCGATCAATTCTCGCTTTTACCAAAACTTTACTTGGGCTTTAATCTAATCATTTACCAACATAGTATAAGCACAATGATTCTGGATCAGTAATAATAGTACTCAACAACTGGGCAAGGACATGTATGACGGTATACAAGTAGACAAAGGAAAACAAATAGAGAAATCTATTTGTTTTTCCTGATAAATTTATGTACACAGTGCATGACATCGTCATATTTTCGTTAATGTTTTATTTGTGTTTAGTGCAGCATTAAATGATGGATAGACCTTGCGTGTTTTTATACAATTTGTAAGTAAGATTATTATTCGAACCATGGAAAAAGATGTCAGGATCAAGGACAAAATACGTGTTCCTTTCGTCAATTCAAACATCGTACATGTATACCAATAATGGTATGGTATGGTACTTTATTTCCAATCAGTAAAAAAGACATATAACATATAACATATTACGAAATCAGAATATACATGTATTTGACAAATTCACATGTGTAAAAATAATTTGCAATTAACCATGTTAACAGGAGTGGTTGGATTGCCCTTTCAGAAAAATTAAAATAAATACCTCTGTTCTTCCAAGGGGTCCAGATACAAAATAAATAATCATGGTGAGTCTAAAAATATGAAAACTGATGAATGAAACACTTGACAGTTGTTTCAAACACAGCTAGTTCTAATGTAAATTTAATACTCCTCTAGTAACTTCTAGTACTGTAACAATGATAACAATAAAACTGCCAAAAGCCACGTATATTGAATCAGGTGGCAACCTTTGCCTAGTCTGCCAGAACACACTTGGGTTTCGTTGTGCGCACACACAGAGAGTGATACAGGGTATGCATTGTGTGTCTGCATGCTCTCCCCAAGGTAGTCACACAATATGCATGATCTGCGCATGCACACACCGAAAGTCTAGGGTATGTGCTTGCAAACTAACCTTTGCCCCTGGCCAGTCACTCACAGACTCCTCAACTAGGTTACGTTTCATGAAGCTGTCCGTACATCCACGCACGACTCGACGAACGACTG
>BQKZ01007066.1:10767-21994 GCA_036244855.1 Temnopleurus reevesii | reverse complement strand
TGTGTGTGTGTGTGTGTGTGTGTGTGTGTGTGTGTGCGTGTGTGTGTGTGTGTGTGTGTGTTTGTGCGTGTGTGTATATATGTGCGTGAGTGTGTGTGAGTGTGTTTGGACTCAGGCTATCAAGATAATTAATGCAACCCCTTTCCCACCCCTCCTCATCCAATCCAAGCGGCAAATTATCCTTAGCCATCACAAACAATCTTCTTTTCAAATGCCAGTTCTGCCAATCGGAAATAAGTGTCGGTGTCCACAAGTCGCCGTGATGTATTAGTCCTGACGGGTGTCGCCTTCCGATGCTTTAGGAAAATAGACGTGTGCGATGACACAACGATAATGGAAATTGACTGCCTATCTTTGATACGATGTTTTCTTCCCATCTTTATCTTCAAATCATCATCTAAATCGACATGTAGAAATCTCTTCTTTCACTGACAATACATAGTTATTATCATTTGAGGTTCCGCACAAGTCATGTTTTAGCGCATGGACAATAACATAAGCATTTAACCCATTGACTACTGGATGTTGCAATACCCATATAGAATGTGTACGCAGACTTCCCGGTTCAAGTAGTCAAAGAAATGAATGAAGTTGTCGATATCTTTTCGAATATTTCATAAAGATAAAGAAAGAAAGTTGATTCTTAGAATCATCTTGATGTATTAAGTCAGGCTGACACTTGCACGACTTTTGGCCACGATTTTGTCGTGGCAAGTTGTGTCATTTTGGAACACGAACTGGGAAGCTTCCCTCACTGTTCCAGACTGTATAGTTCACAACGAGTTTACGAAAAGTTCACGAATGCGTGCTCATGTTCCCGCATTGGCACGACGCGTTTACGCAATCCCGACGGTGTCGTGATTCTGATGTGTCTCCGGGATAACATCGACACTTGGTATGGATGACGAGGGGACTATTTGTTGCAGTTCTACACAGCCATAGTATGACTTGCACTGCAACTCATTGGCACGCATCATCCCGCATTGTCCCGACGAATTAAAAAACAGTTTGCACATAATTCACGACCCGGTCACGATTTCTTTTGATTTTTTTTCAATTTCAAAATTCTCATCATGACGTGGCACGCAGTTATAGGCCTAACGGGTTTGCTCACACTTCACGCCATTTCACAAATAGTTTGCGCGCTAGTACTAGTCGAGTCGTGCAAATGCGTGACACAAGATCGTGTAATTGTCAGCCTATAGCTTCAGTCCGACATAAGCTATGCGTAAGCTATGCGTAAACTCGTCGTGCCAGCTCGTGTAATTGTGGACACTGACGGATCACTCGTTATAAACTGTAAGTGAACTATGCATGAATTATTATGCATGAACTAGTCGTGAACAATGCGGAATTCTATTAGTTCGTACCCCACAATACCTAACTTTCCACTGCAAGATCGTGGCCAAAAGTCGTGCAAAAGTCAGTCTGGCTTGAGTTCTGGAGGTTGTCGCCGTCCGGTGTTTACGGAAAGTCAGAAAGCTGTAGAATAACATAACAATACTGGAAATTGACTGCTTATCTTTGAAAAAAAAAAGAATTCTTCCCGCCTCTCCCTTCTCCATCTTTAGATCATCAGCTAAATCGACATAATTCAATTTCATCTTTTAGTAACAATATATGGCGACTATCATTTCAATTTCCGCACATGTCATGTTTTAGCAAACGGACAACATTGTAAACACTCAAGAAAGGCGTGGATTTCATATGAAATCCGGAATTGTCATCAAATGTCATGTTTTAGCACAAAAAGAACACTATGAATGTTCAAGAAAGGAATGAATTTCATATGAAACGCAGCATTGTCATGAAGTAAACTTGGAGTATCTTTAACAAAAATAAAACATAAATGTACTTTTTATTTGCGAGTCGTGTTGATGTATCAGTCCCGACGGCCGTCTCCTTCCGATGCCTTAGGAAAATCAGAGAACTGTAATATGACATAGTGATAATGGAAAGTTACTGCGCCTCTTTGAAACAATGATTTCTTTCCGCCTTTTCCCCTTCGACAGTGATCAGAATCGACATCTAAAATCTCTTCTTTCAACGTGTTCAATGACAATGGTATTTTGATTATGGACAGTATAACATTAATTACACGTTTAATGTAACTAAACGCGTTTACTCACCATTGCGCGACATAGCTTCGATTATATCAGTTGGTTAAAATTTATTTAAGATATATTCCGCCTCTTCCCCGTTCGACAGTCATCAGAATCGACATCTAAAATCTCTTCTTTCAACGTGTTCAATGACAATTGTATTCAAATTATGGGTAATAGAAAACATTAATTACACGCTCAATATGACTAAACACGTCTTCTCGCCATTGACCAACGTGCCTTCCACACACCTGTCGGTTAGAAGCTATTTTACAGATGATGGTATTTTCTCATGTTCATCAAAATTTGCTTCCATTTGTCAAAAGATACACGGATTTTGTTCCAGCAGTATAAGATATTGACTAGCGTTTTAAAGTTTAGATGCGATAAGTTGTCAAAGTTTATCGACAATGTAGTATTAATAAAAAGAAGCAAAAATAATTGCTTAAATTTGTTATTATTGATATTTACAATATTTCTTTAGTGTAAAAAGACAAAAAAAGAGGATCAGGAAATAATTGAGAAAATAGAAAATTTTAACTCATACTGTCTTTTTTTTTCTTCTCCTCCATTTTCCGTCTTCTAGCTAAATATGCTATATAATGATGAAGATCCTCCCATGAACGGCTCATGCATCAGTGCAAAATGTTCATTAATTCTCCCTTTGGTGCGCTATGACGACACCACTGCCTATCTCAAACCAGTATGTAATGCGTGACCTTTAAACTCGCGAAAGGATCCAGAACAGTATTACGAAGATAGTGGGTTTGACCTTCGCTTCCATCCCTGTATACCTTCCTACATCTTCTTCGTATACAGATTGTACTTTCACTTTCGTCTATCGATCGGTGCAAAGTGGGTCTCCGAGCGGCCACGCTCTCATTGGGGATTACATGGTGTCACGTAATGAGTCCCTAGGGGTCGGTTGCACTAACCTCGTCGTTTTTACTCGCAGTTTTTTTTTCTTAAAGAATTTGTGATTTTCGTTGAAATCCATACTATTAGGCGAATCTAGGAGGATAACCAAGACACTTCCTATTGGCTACGCATAGGTGGCCTCAGTCCTCTCCTCTTTATTATGTTCTTATATTCAATTTGGGAATCGAAACTTATGTCATGATTTATGCTTTAACTTCGTCAGTTTTTGTCTTATCTGTAGTAGATATGAAAGAAGGGGATCGTTTCGTTGTAATTCATTGGCGAATCATGGGGATGTGGAAGTTGCAGTTACCCATATTAGCATTACATAAGGAGTCCTAGCCTTATCTACTTTGATTTTGGAATAATAATTATTCTCTCTAAGAGCGAAGATTTATTATTTTCCTACTTGACAAACAATCGGCGGCCCCTTAATTGACAAATCCAGGATCTATATATATATATATATTTTTTTTAAATATAAGTTCCTGGTGAAAATGGTCCATAATAGTACCCAAATATACTTTTGAGCTGTAGACCAGCCTCTTTCTTAATCAAATACAGAAGCTCTATGGTTCTAAGAAATTGTGCTTTTTATCTGTAGTAGATATGAAATAAGTGGGATGTTTTGTTGTGGACACACCTACACCGGTTCAACTATTTGTATAAGCTTTGGCACGTAAATACAGAGTTGTCTAAAGGTCAGTCCGACATGGAAATTCGTTATTTTTACTTATATATTGCAAAAAGGACATTAAACTAAATGACAGCATTGAAAATAGTTTCATTCAACACTTGATGTGTTCTATTGCCTTTCTTAGTGTGACACCAACGTGTTTGAATTGAAAAACTTATTTTTTTTAGTTCGTTGAGTTGTTTGTTTTCCTTTTGGAGACGCGTTGAATTATGCTGGACATCTCACTTTGCTGGTCATTAATCAGTGCTAGTGTTTTGATTTGACTTAGTGTAATATGCATTGAAAGCGTACTGTCTTTAATGAATTGCTAAATACCTACGTAAATATAGTTGCTTATTAGTGTGAATGACTCACAAAAGAGATCGATAAACATTTGATTTAACAAATGTATGCCCCTTCATCCTCACTCATCCCTTTTTGAAGACCATAAAAACTTCTTAAAAATAAATGAATGAAAGTAAACATATTACATTACTTGTTTGTACTCTTGTACTTTGACAACATATCTTATGGACAGAGTTTGAAGGAATCTCAATGATAAAGGGTTGAAAATATAATTTGCTAATAATATACTTAAATTCAACGTGTGAGTGAGATGATCGTTCATTTCCTGCCATCGAGCTTCTATTTTTTTTCTTCATTTTTGATTAAACAGTTATATTTTTCCGCCCGAGGTAGGATAGGCTGATATTACGATAATAAGACGGATTGTGTAACTTGTGAAATCATATCGTCAGGAATATAAGATTAGTCGAAACGTGGCGTAAACACTGTCTGCTTCTATATTAAAGAAATATTATACTCTTTCAAAGGTCGTTGGCTCTCATCAGAATTGTTGAGTTTGAGTGGAGTAATCAAGAGCATGTCCGTCAAGCGCGGCTTGAGAAAGAGGAGTGAAGTTTTGCCGGTCAAAATGAAAAATATCTAACAATATTACAATATATCACAGAAAATACATAGATATGACGAATTTCATGGGCGCAACCAGGGTTTTGAGACCTGGCGGGGAGGAGGGCTTTTTGTGGACCTTTTGCGCCCCCCCCCCTCCCCCTTTCGAGGAGCATTCAAGCAAAAAAAAAAAGGTCTTCATCTCAAATAGCTGGGCTGACAACCGTAAAAAAAAAGTTTTACCTCGAATTTAGTACCTCTCTCAGCAATTACAGCGTCCTTTTCCCTCAAAGTTGGCATCCAACTGGGTTTTCATTGCGTTATCTTACAGTGTTGATCACATTTTCTTTATTTCACTTTTTCATTTCAGCTTTGGCATTATATATTTTTTCTTACTCATTGGAAACAGCTCAATGGGTATATGAAGAGGAAAATGTCCCATTGTGTTTTTCAAGTGCTTCTATTACGTCTGCAATCGATTTGTATTGTGAAGAGCCAGCGACAAAGACATCTGGATGTAAAAGCTTGAGAGTGTGAAATACAGATCATCAGAAAAAAAAGTGGCAAAAAATTGAAAAAAACGGAAAGGGTGAAATTAATATTTTATCACACAATTGCTATCCGATCATCTTTTCTCTACATGCTCTCTGATAGGCCAAAAACGGGGGCCTGTAACATAAAAGATGCAATTAAACTTTAGAGAAGTATTAATCGTAAGTCTATGGCAAAACGTGTATCATAAAGATACGATTAATCTTCAATTTGTCGTATCTCCTTTATGTTACAGGCCCCTGAGCACGTTGTGGCGGCAATATTGGCAACAGAAATTCTACACTCTATCACATTTGTTCCTTGCGAGTGAGCTGTAATAGTAGCAGAAGGTGAAATGAATGATGAGTGGAATTTGCACACCTTGGCGATCATGAATGGGTCGAATAGTTATTTAAAACTCTCAAAGTTTGAGATGAACTCCGTGTAATGCCCGGCTTCGGGTATACATGGCAGTAACCGGAGGCAACGATTGGAATCTACGAGAAATAAAGGAGAAAGACAGATGCTGCAATATGCACAAGAATCTCCGCCTTTCCTCTGAACATGCTTTTAAGATATAGGGGTGTTGCTCAAAAGTTGCAATTGATCACAAGTTGCAATTGATTGGAACGCGCCAATCAAAATCATTGTTTCATGCGCGTCTTGTTAAATGCGCATACCGTGCGAGAATGAAAATATGTGTTACACTTGGCAAAGTTGCAGTTGATTTTGGACAATACCCCCTAGAGATGAATAATTAACACGAGGAAGACTATAAATGTTCAGTGAACGATAATGCCATACATCTTAATTACTGGTAGGGGCACAGTTGGGCGCCAAAAAGACGTAGCTGATATTAATTTCTGATATAATATAGTCGTATCACTTTTTCTTCGTATATAACTTCCTATATTTCCGCGTTGTTTAATAAAGTGGTAACGCCTTAAGCCAAGCTGAAAAAAAAAATTATGTTAGTCGTTTTTTTTTTAATATGGAGAGTAAGACGATACTGAAACTGACCGGGCATTCGCGTTGGCTTTTCATAAAAGAAATTTAGATTGACAAATGAAAAGGTCTGCTTACGACTGACATATACTTGTTTGTCAGAACTCATGTCAGCACAATGTGCCCTGAATTAAAAAAAGTACTTACATGCTTTTATATTGGCTCTATTACTTACTTTATCAACGGTCCCTAAGCGCTCTACGAAATCATAATTACCCTCTGGCTTTAGCAGTGCAGCTGTAGGCAGCGCGCTGCGTTTCGTAGAAAAATTCCTGCCATACAGGTACGGTTTCCCAATATTTACCTGGGTCGAGTGCAGAACAATGTGAATATATTCCTTGCTGAATCACGAAATGGAAAGTTGCCCCCCCCCCACTAAAATGTAGGTCGGAGTTAAATCATATTTATGTATAAGCACCTGATAGGAAACTTTAAGGAAAGCAACTCATTGAGGAAATCCGTAATAGTTTCAAATTTCATAACTGAAATGTGGCAACTCTTTCATCTTCAATGAGCTCAGAATCTGTCCTCGTCTCGTGTCATCGTACGATTACGATATATAAATGAAGCCCTCAATGAACGTCGGCTCGATCAGAGGGCCTAATATTCTACAGCTTGGCCGTGTGTTTTATGTCGTAGTTGAAAATCATATTGAAATTGTTCCTGGGTGGATTGTGGCGCTGCAGGAAGCTGGTGTTATGGCTGACTCACACCTTTGTGTTTTTTGCCTGCGTCGGCTCAGCTTTTTAAATATAAAAACGCTCCTCTGACGCAGGTCATACGGAGGATTGGCGGTCAGCGTATTCTCCTTTAGCGCAAGCCAAACGTCAGTCTACCGTCTGATCCGCGTATGATGTGCTTCCAGGGAGTCTTTTTAATTTCTAAAAACGCTAGGCTGACGCAGGCTTAAAACGCAAATGTGTGAGTCAGCCTTTAGTGGTGGAAGTGATGACGTTGATTGCGTGAGGTGACCGTGACCGGGGATTAGGGAAATGGGAGAAAATATGGTTATTAAATGTAATAGGCCTCTGACACACTACTAGCTTTATAAGAGGATGTCAGTGTCCTCTCCCAACTATTTTTATACGTCAATGGACCATCAAATTCTCAAATTCCATGAATTGACCCGTCGGTCCTTATGTTGTATACTATGTATAAAGTCTTAATAACAACAGCTCATTTCAAGCGATCCGTTTGCTTCAGCTTCTCATAATTGTTTCAAACTACCAATTTTAGGGACCCATATACACAGAGACAGACAGACCGAAACACACACACACACACACACACACACACACACACACACACCTACATATATCTCTCTCTCCCTATATCTATCTTTATATCTTTTTCTTTCACACACAAATACATTCGTAAACATCTCCTCACTTCCGCAAAAATTTACACATCAAGCAAAAACAGAAAACTATTAATTGTTCCTTCAATACAACAGACTTATCAGAAGTTTATTATCTCATTATCCTCTCCTTTTTAATCTCCTCTTCCTTATACTTTGAAACTCATTCTTTCAATCATTCTTTACGACTATCAATTACATATTCGCAATTTACCAGTTTGATGTATATAATTCCAGCAAAACGTGCAATATGGACCTCACCTCCTCCGGACGCAACGCAGCAAAACAAGACAGGCGCCATTCAAGTTTGGTGCAAATTCATCGTAAAAACACACGTGACAGTGTTGGTATTACATGAATTAAAGACAAAACCGTTTCTCCCACCACCCTTTTCGATTCGGTGTTTTGTTTGCACAAACATATTGAGGCAATAATCTGTGAGGGATACGCGATTGACATTTTGAGACGGATGGGTGGGCAGTTAAGTGCCCATCGGTTAGATACGAATGAGTGATATAGCCTAAGCCAAACACAAAGGAAAAGGGTGCAATCTTACACATTTAAGGATGCGAAGTAATGCAATTATTAACACAATATGGATGAAACTGATTAATTTTAGTAATGTTTGCATACGTTTCGGTGTTCAAATAAACTACATGGTTCATTCATATGGAACATGTCATTCCGATTTTTAGTTTTTTATAATGTCTAATTGCTCATAACACTTTTTAATGTGTTGCACAACTATAGATAGCCGATTGGTGTTTGTTGTAATATATGACCATTGTTTCTGCAATGCGGTCTTTTGCTAGCGCCCCCCCCCCCTCCCCCGTCAGAGCAAGGGGCCGCTTATTTTAAGTAAAATGCATGGGCGCCAATATTGCTGAAGAGGGGCTCAAAATTGAAGGTGATGACCTTCTAATTTTTCTTTGCTTGTCAACTCCTCGAAGGGATGAGGCGCAAATTTTCAAATTGTTCGAGCCCTACCTCCAAATTCTTTTTGCGCGTGTTTAGAATTTCATAACTCGGTCGGTCAACTGTTTTGTGCTCTCCTTCCACCCGTGTACGCCAATTGTTATAATCTCCTCCCGATATACATGTATATAATTTAATAATAATACATGTAATACACATTTATATAGCGCTTAATACGAAGTGTTTCTAAGCGCTCTGTGCATTATCACCCGGCTAAAGCATGGCTACCATTTGGCGCTCACTGCATTCAAGGAATTTCTTCCTAGCGGTACCCATTCACCTCACCTGGGTTGAGTGCAGCACAACACGGATAATTTCTTGCTGAAGGAAACTGATGCCATGGGTGGGATTCGAAACTACGACCCTCGGATTGAAAGGCAAGAGTCAGAACCACTACACCACGATGCCTCCGGTATATAAGTATATATTGTTTTTTGTCTTGTGTCATGGTACCTTAAGAGAAGCAAGACTTTCTTTCTTATTTGAGGGTTAAACCCCATTACTAGAGGACTATGGGGTGTTGTTCAAAATCAACTGCAAATCAACTGCAACTTTGCACATTTTAACGCGCATTTTCATTCGCGCACGGTATGCGCATTTAAGAAGACGCGCATGAAACAATGATTTTGATTGGCACGTTCCGTTCAACTGCAACTTGCGATCAATTGCAACTTTTGAGCAACACCCCCTATGTCTTCACTTGCGTTCTTCATTCACTCATCTCATTTCTATTCCAAATAATTCAACAGAATGCAGTCGCTCCATCGTTGTTGTTTTTTTTTTTCAATTTTATACACCTGTATATCAATTTCCTTAGGAAAAAATCCCACGTATGATCTTTTTACTCCCATATTCTCTTAAATTTGTCACTTTCGCCTCATTTCAATCATTCACTCACTTGATCATGTATTCCTTCTATCATTCTCACTTTTATTTCCTTGAGATTACTCATTCATTCGATTCGGTCTCTCACTACTTTACACTGGACAATCATTTTTCCATCATTCAATCGCCATTCTTCTCAACATTTATTTGCTCATNAGGGGCTCAAAATTGAAGGTGAAGACTTTTTTTTCTTTGCTTGTCAACTCCTCGAAGGGATGAGGCGCTAATTTTCAAATTGGTCGAGCCCTACCTCCAAATTCTCTTTGCGCGTGTTTAGAATTTTATAACTCGGTCGGTCAACTGTTTTTGTGCTCTCCTTCCCACTGTGTAATACAATTGTTATAATCTCCTACCGATATTCATGTATATACTTTAATAATAATCATGTAAATAATACACATTTAAGGTCACCGCACACTACACGACTTTTAGTTTTAAGACCTTAAGACCAATTTTGCAAATGTTGCAACACGCTATGATATGCCCTCTCATGACAAGGTACTTGATACTTAAAACTTTATGAAATATCAAGTATCAACTACTTCGCCGTAAGATGACTTATTACAGCTTGTTTCAATATTTGAAAAATTAGTCTTAAGGTCTTAAGACTAAAAGTTGCATAGTGTGCGGTGGCTTTTATATAGCGCTTAATACGGAGTGTTTCTAAGCGCTCTGTGCATTATCACCCAGCTAAAGCATGGCTACCATTTTGCACTCACTGCATTCAAGGAATTTCTTCCTACCGGTACCCATTCACCTCACCTGGGTTGAGTGCAGCACAACGCGGATACTTTTTTTTGCTGAAGGAAATTGACGCTATGGGTGGGATTCGAACCTACGACCCTCGGATTGAAAGGCAAGAGCCAGATCCACTACACCACGATGCCTCCGGTATAAGTACATGTATATATTTTTCTCGTCTTGTGTCATGGTATCTGAGGAGAAGCAAGGCTTTCTTTCTTATTTGAGGGTTAAACACCATTACTAGAGGACTAATGGGACGTTGTTCGAAATCAACTGCAAATCAACTGCAACTTTGCACATTTTAACGCGCATTTTCATTCGCGCACGGGGGTATGCGCATTTAAGAAGACGCGCATGAAACAATGATTTTGATTGGCACGTTCCGAACTGCAACTTGCGATCAATTGCAACTTTGAGCAACACCCCCATCTTCACTTGCGTTCTACATTCACTCATCTCATTTCTATTCCAAATAATTCAACAGAACGCAGTCGCTCCATCGTTTTTTTTTTTTATTTTACACATCTGTATGTCGATCTCCTTAGGAAAAAATCCCCACGTATGATCTTTGTTCTCCCATATTCTCTTAAATTTGTCACTTTCGCCTCATTTCAATCATTCACTCACTTGATCATGTATTCCTTCTATCATTCTCACTTTTATTTCCTTGAGATTACTCATTCATTCGATTCGGTCTCTCACTACTTTACACTGGACAATCAATTCAATCGCCATTCTTCTCAACATTTATTTGCTCATCCATTTGCTCTTTTTTTTTTAAATCTTCCATTCATCTATGTAGTAACCAGTTCACTCGTATAATCATCAAATTCATTCATACATTCAACGTAATCCATTCATTTATATTTTCGTTTACTAATTCATTCATACATCGACATTTTCTTTCATCCATTGATACATTCACATTTTCATTCATCCATTCATTCATTCATATTTTCTTTCATCCATTTATACATTTATATATTCATTCATCAATTCGTACATTCATATTTTCATTTATCCATTCGTACATTCATATTATCATTCATGCATTCGTACATTCATATTTTCATTCATCCATTCGTACATTCATATTTTCTTTCATCCATTTATACATTTATATAT
>BQKZ01007065.1:11100-21517 GCA_036244855.1 Temnopleurus reevesii | reverse complement strand
CCCCCCCCCTCTCTCTCTCTCTCTCTCCACTTTCCTTTCCCTCTTTTCTCTCTCATTCGTTCAGAAATTTCCTCTCTCCTATCTTCCTATATATTCTCTAACATTCTTCCTATGATCTAGAAATCCTATGATAGGCTGCATATTTGATAATCTCAGTCCTCGTAAATACTTTCAAGCTCATCACATATTAATGACTTTATGGCATCCGTCAATTAATAATTGAAACGTTTGGTCGAACAGTGGAGCAAATCAACAGGTACCGAATCAAACATTAGTCATATTGAGATAGCTATCGTGAGAGGCGTGAATAAATCATGAATGTGCGAGTATCATTTTTAAGGGGGGGGGGGGGGGGGGGGGTGCAAAATAAGCGAACAGTGCGCCGAACCCCTATGCATGACAATTACAAAAAATCAATTAAAACTTATCATCAAAAGATATTAAACAAAATGTGGAAGAAAAACGCGAGGACTCGGAAATGAGAATGAAAATGTTCTATTTTGCTTTATTCATCTTTAAAACCCATGAGATATGAATAAAATTTTTTTTTATTCATGTCTCATGGGTTGGATTGTTCTGCTCAGCCTACTTCGGCAGATTTACAAATGGGTCCAGACTTCAAAAATGATTGGAGTAAAGACTCGACTAAAATCATTATGGGGAGGCGGTCAACTACACTCCTTTAGCACACACACTTACACTCAAGCGCTATCCATGTATTTGGTAAAAATTCAAATTAATTAGCAATGTATTTGTCATTAAAGTTATTTCTCTCGCTTAATGGAGTTAGACAAACCTAGTATACCAATTCACGCATAATATTATCTGCGGCGTTCAGCCAGTGATCACCAACAGGGAAGATACTAGTCTGATACGGCACGCGTACTGTTTCCCGTCAATTTTCATTGCTCGGATCTATCGTCTCATCGGGCTACACAGAATCACGTCGTGTACGTTCCCATTTTTAATTTATATCTGTTCACGGTAGGTGTAAATCATTCTAAACTTGACTTTAAAAGCCAACATCTTTAGGAGTACCACTGAGTAATAATTGTTCATATATAAAAGCCTTTTCAATATAATATCAACTTTTAAAAAATGCCATAGATTTAAGAGTGTTTGCAATTCCTCAGAGACAAAAAATCTTGAATGTGATGTTATCTGCAAACTCCGCAGCTCTTTGGGCAATGTGACGTCATATAACCTTCTTTTGTTGAACAAAATCCCCTCTCGGACAGCTTGGCACAAAGACAATGGTAGTCATGGCAACCTGAAAGAAACAATTCATAACTCATCAATTCTCAAGTTCTGTAACATTTTCAAAGCGATCATTTTTTTTGTGCGTGGACAAGTTTCGATCTTGTATTTCAGTGTAATATAATAACGATATATAAGGAGTCATTTCAATCATCAGACGATCAGACAGTTAGTATTCTCTTGGCGAAAAGATGCACACGAAGAAAAGGGGGTAATATGCAACTTTAAAGTTGTAAAGTGTAGTGCAATGACGAGAGCACATTTTAGGATGCAATTTTATTTCATAACAGTGCAATAGTTTACAAAATACATGGGTAAAAAATGTGGCAGTTTTATCCTTTGTTTTTCGCTGATCATAATGTTGTCAAGATTCATTTAAAAAATGAAATA
The DNA here is from genome assembly GCA_036244855.1 of Temnopleurus reevesii. Classification (NCBI taxonomy): domain Eukaryota; kingdom Metazoa; phylum Echinodermata; class Echinoidea; order Temnopleuroida; family Temnopleuridae; genus Temnopleurus; species Temnopleurus reevesii. The sequence continues at coordinate 19,870 of BQKZ01007065.1, read as the reverse complement.
ACGTCATCAACATCTTAAACCCCAGTCACATAGAAGCCCAGATCCTATACACGACTCAATAAACGACTTTTTTTGTCCAGGATTCAACTGGGTAAACAATGAAAAAAAAGAGAGTTTTGAGTCGTGTTGAATCGGGACTCTGTGTGATCAGGGATTTATGCCCCAGTCACATAGAAGCCCCGAATGAACACGATTCAAAACGACTCTTTGTTCAGTTCAGAGTTAACTGCCTCCGAACAAAGAATCGTGTTGAATCGTGTTGAATCGGGACTCTATGTGATTGGGGCATTACCTGGACACGAGCGACAGGTCTTTTTGCACAAATCTCTCTTGACTGGATTCATGTCACATTCCTCAATTGATACAAGATCACTGCAGAGCGGAATGAAGTCACTACAATCTGAAATATAAAAGAAAAAACAACAATCACAAAAACATGAATAAAACAGAGCTTCATGGGTTTTGAGCACAAATGATTATTGAGTGATGTGATTTTTAAACTGCCATGAACGATTGCAGTCAATCAACGTTGTCAAATGAAAGGGCGCGGAAAGTGGAAAATACGTATATGAAAGCAATTAGCCAAGCATTTAAAAACATTGTTTCCGCACAATTAAAACTTGCACAGAAATATACAAGGGGAATGTTTGGCGTAAAGGCGTAAGCCGAACGAATTCAACTTCAATCAATCGTCTTTCCTGTGTAATGTGCCCGCAAATATATATTATGCAAGCAAATACGGTATGTGAATGAGCATTCGTCAGCTTAAAGTTTAGCCTACCAATGCCTTACGTGTTGCATAAAAAGTTGCGTCAGAAAATTAAATAAAACTCCATTTTTAACCAAGTAGGAAAGCATACGTATACGAATTGTGTTTAATTTTCTAATTGCGTCTAAAAGCAGCTTTTTTTAATGCAATAGGGACAAAATCTTTGACGGATAATTAACAATGAAATTATTAAATCTAAACTCGTACCATCTTCAATATCGCTTGAGTGCTGGTTCGACGCAGCTGTTGTCGAAATATCTGTCGGGTTCTGCGTGATGGTAGGCTCAGCACTCCGTTCAGATTTAACTGTTGATGAACTGGTCATAGATGTCGCGTTCGATGTTGGTCGGATGTACCCCGTCGTCATCATTGATGACGGGCTAAACTTTGACGAGTTTTCAGATGTTAGCGACTCTGGAACAGTTGGTGACGCCGAAGGGCTGGCGCTGCAGTCTTTCCTCATGGGCCACGATGCGATGAGACCTGGAAAGATACGAGTTTAAACATTATACTGTAGATTAGTTTTGGGACAGATGGCGCTTCAGTAATGAATCTGTGAGTAAGAATATTCACATGATACAGGCTTTCAAGAACAAATTAGAATATGCTCAAAGTTTGTTTGGGCAAAATCGACCCAGAAATGGCTTAATCAAAATAACAGAAATTAATCAAAATGACACGATCGTACGTCGTTTTTGTCACTCGCATATCGCCCCACATGCAAGATGAATGGGAATTCACAATCCACACGCAAACAGTCAACAACAATTGTTATAATATAATAACTATTGTAAATTTTTTACTAGAGTAATTGTACAATATTGGTGAACACAATCATATCAGGTCAATATATTTCTTAATATAGTCACCACTTTCGGAATTACGTGCTAACGTAAATATGCGTGGACAGACAAAAGTTTAATATGTGCTGTCAATCAAACTCGCGGGGAAATAATAATGGAACCAGCAATCTTACTAAGGCCCCGGTCTTATAGAGGCCTGGAAGCAACACGATTCAACACGACTCTTTGTTAATTCACAGTTAACTGCCTCAGAACAAGGAGTCGTGTTGAATCGTATTGCTTCTGGGGCCCTATGTGACTGGCGCTTAAAGTAATTCAAATTTATGAACGTTTCTTGCAATAGACGGGTTTACTAATAGATGCAGACTGTATTCATACCTCTAACACAAAGGTTATTTTTCACAATCCGAAAGCTTGCCCAAGGCTTGCCCTACGTAGAAACAGGTAATGTATGCAATCTGGATTCCAAGTATTCTAACTCAATATACGGGTTCACTAATAGATGCACATTTTATGCATACATTTAACACAAAGGTTGGTCTTGACAACCCTAAAGCTTGCCCGAGGCTTGCCCGACATATAGAAACAGGTAATGTATGCAACCTAGATTCCAAGTATTCGATTCTAATTCAATTGTTGTGAGCACGTTTTTACGGAAACGTGCATATATATGAAAATATTATTAAATCGGCCAATTGAATTAGTTTCTTACTTTGGTTACTGCATCGATCCAAGATGACATTCCCACAGGGGAAGATCTCGGTTAGCAGGAGATAAAGCCGTCTGTCGTAGTCGTAGAGAGTTTGTCGGGTATTTGTCTGGACTTCGCTCCCGACGTCGTCTCTGTTGACGGGACCATTGGCGTTGAAGAAAGTCTGCGCACCCTCGGCCAGGTACTCGTTCATGTTAGTTCCGCCATACGCGTTTGAGTCTAACCCTGAACATTATGAAATCAATATGACGTGTCAAAGACAAGTATTAGTTTGACACTTCAGTTGACTGCAGATTGGAAAGCCTTCATCTGGCTAGGAGACCTTTTCATGAAGCCTGTCGCAGCGAAAAATGGTCATTTCGGACAGTTAACATCGCAACCATCTAGGCTTCGGAAACGTATTGATCCACTAAAAATGAGCACATAGAGCAATGGAAAGGTAATGATGGAGGCCCCCCCCCCCCATCTTGAAAATATTTCTTAGCAAAATGGCAACAGTCATAATAACATTTTTATTAAAAACAAATCAAAGATTCAATTGGATGTTGTCAGCGCTGATTAATAGTTTCATGAAACACCCTTTTGTTTCAGCAATTGTCTCAATGGATTAAAATATGGGATTTTCTTCATTTTTCTCGTTTTTCATTCCAGGCTGTTTCAGCTAGGCCTATATTTACCCTTTCTTGAATGTATAGAAATCCCGGATTAATAATAAAATCGAAATCCATTCATTTGTCACTAAAAAAAAGGGAAACTATGTTAAATCAGAGCATATGAACTAAACAGTGACGGGAGAGGAATATGTAAGGATAGGGATAGATCAAGTGTTCTGACGGAGATGCCGCAGCCTCGATCGGGTTACGGTTCTTTGTGAATATTGAATTTCAAACAGTTTTTAGAGTGTGGAGCTGGGAAAACTTTGAAAAGTTTTCTTCAGTAATGCCCCGGTCACATAGAACCCCGGGAGCAACACGATTCAACACGACTCTTTGTTTGGAGGCAGTTAACTGTTGACTGAACAAAGAGTCGTGTTGAATCGTGTTGCTTCCGGGGCCATTTGTGACCGGGGCTTAATTACCTGTTCGAAACGCGTGCAAGAATGCATCCTTCAGACGACTTTTGAAGGTGAGATCGATGTAATTGAGAGCGATGAGGTGAATGGCGTGGGTGAACTCGTGGACGAGAATGTCTTCTTCACACCATCGGTCCATCGAATCGTCCAAGCAGAGAAGGTTCTCTTCCGCTGAATAGGAAAAGAGAGTAGCGAAGGAAATAGTTTTAACAAGTTAGTTGAGGATTATCTTAAAGAGGCACTGTCGCATTATCCGAGATAACGCTTGCGAAAGTGAAATTGCTCGCCGTCCATTGTATTCAGGATAATAGTGAAGGAAAAAGAAAATAAAGGAAGGATGAAGGAAATGACAGGGATAATTTTGTAACGTATTTTGTTGCTCGCCGTCATTTTGCGCTCAAGAAAAATTGAAAGTAATTAGATGTTAACCAAGGCGTATAGAGTATAGTGTCTAGTCAAAACGTGTGCAAGAATGTTTTGATCGGGGGAGAGCGATGAGATGAATAGGATGAGGGTGGGTGACTCTTGGACGAGAGTGTCTTCTTCCCACCATCGGTCCATCGACTTGTCCAAGCACAGAACGTTCTCCTCCGCTGGATGAAAGGAGAGTGACGAAATTATCAATCAGGTTAGTTAAGGATTATCTTAAAGAGGTGCCGTCGTATTATTTGAGAGGGCGCTTGCGAAAGCCGAGCTGCTCGCCGCCATTTGTGTTTAGGAGAACTGGGGCGAAGAAAATGGAAAATAAAGGAGGGAAGGAAGAAAGTAAAGACAGTTAAAATATTTTGATAACTTATTTTGTTGCTTTCCGCCATTTGCGCTCATGAAAATGGCAATGATGTAGTTGTCAATCAAGGCGCAGAATGTATTCTCTATTCTAAAGGGTTGGGGAATGCTTTCATCAGTTGAGAGTGATGAAGTGGATAACGTGGGTGAACTCCCAATAGATTCTCTTAGGCTTCAGAAAATGACATGTTTGGCAATACAATCTATATTTCCGAGAGCCATTTGGCGAATGCGACGGAGCCATATCCAGCCTCCTGATCTGCTACATAATGACGTCATTTCTTACCTACTACAGTGACAGGGTTTCTCGGTGTGCCGCCGAAACCACGTGTTCTTTCATTCCAATAATCATCCAAGTATCGATATTCCGGTATATCTGTCGTCTGCTCATCAATGCCAAGTATTGATACACGCGCCATTCCATCGTACAGTGCATCGCGGATATCGACTCTATCCGATATCAGGAACTGAACGGTGTAACATGCTCTCCTTATTTGATATAATTTGGGGAAAGAAAGAGAGGAATGAAGGAAAGGCGAAGGAATGAATACATGAAAGAATGAAGGAAAGAATAAAAGAATGATAGTATTGAAAACGAAAATATACAAGATATACGAAGAAAAAAAAGACAAAATAAATGCAATCAAGATGATTAGGAGCTGTGTCTCGGTGAATGAAACATTTGAATTGGTACCAAGATAAATATAAAAAAAAACACTGCTAAATATTCTCCAGATCTGCCCATAATTATGATTATATGACTAGTACAGGGTTTTTGTTAGCCAGTCCGTAAGGTAACAGTGACGTATTAACAATTTACATACCAAGCATATGGTCGCACCCAGAGTACGAAGAGCAGGGGGCTCGACCAACTTTTATCAAATGGCACGTAAATTTCCTACTTCTTTTCAAAAGTCTTCATTCAATGATATATATATATATATATATATATTGTTATTCTGTGATCTTAAATGAAAGATTTTTTTAAATCAAGTTTAGTAGATACCTCAGTGCATCATCTGACACCCATCTGGATGAAAGTATTGGTATTCCGTAAGTTTGTGTGTATTTCTCATAGAATGGATCTAAAATATATTCCTCTCGAATAACCGGTGGGATAGGTGAAACGGTTTCACAAATCGAGAAATCTGGCGCATGTGGACAGTTATGTTGGCTACGCCGTCTGCGAACATGATTGTCTGAAAAGAAACAGATTGGTATAAGTTGAAGATGAAAGGCAGAAACATAAAAAAAGAAAAAAAAACATTACAAAATTAATCAATTGTTGAAGACCTATAATTTGTGTTCGATTAAATGCTATAGTCCATTGTGTCAGTGACATTGAAATATGTGGACAGCACCATTTTAGGCATATATATTCAGAATTGAATGAGAAACGCCTTTAAATCCAAATTCATCATCATCATCATCACAATACCGTATTTGGAAAAGCAACACAGATGATAATTTCAATGGCGTGCCATTTATTCTATGGAAGCAAATATAATCTATTATATTATACATGTGTAACATACGAAAATAGCAGGGAAAATTAAACACGAAATTGGACAATGACGGATATAGATATAGCAGCAACACCGTCAGCTTTTAAATCTATTGTCGGCTCATTCAGGATTTTGCAACTCTGTCGCATCGTATCAACTTGAAATATGTGAAAATTCAAATGAAAAAAAAGGAAATCACCTAAATTTTGCAATTCCCTTGCTCATGCACGAATTGAAATAAAAATAGATAAATGAATAAATAAGATGAAAATTATTAACAAAAAGAAACTTGGTCATCACCTCCAATGTCACCATTTTGCGCCCCTAAAATTTTACGTACCTAAAATCATGCGTCCCTACTTCTGACCTCATGGGGGGGGGGGGGGGGGCAAACTTCCATCGCACTCATAGCCCAAAGACCCCCTCCCCCCAATTATTAGTAAATGACCGAAAACAAATTATTGATAAATACATGAATAAATAATCTTGCACGAAGATATGGTATTAAGACATATATCAAATTTGTGGAAGTTTAGAACTATAATGAATGAGAAAAAAAAATGATTTGTAAATATACCTCTGCTTTTTGCGTGAAATCCAGAATAATCCAATTTATTGTCCTCGAAAATATTGCGGATTGGGGGAGACTTTCCTTGTGACGAAATTATATCCTTTCCACTCACAGGAACACCCATCATATCAGGGAGCAACAGAAGAAATATGAAGTGTACAAGTGACGCCAACATCTCACTGGTTTGAAATTTCAGAAGCAAGTTGTGGATGATACAAATGCCTAAAATCCTTGATTTTGATTGGCCGAAATTAAAATCATCTGACCTAGGAGCATTTCACACTTTAATACACAAATGGTGAATTAACATTTCAAACCTTAGATGAGTTACAACCTCGGATCAAACATTTTTAATTGCTAATTCACCATTTTTAGACACTCATCTAGCACTTTGCCTCCCACTCTCAAATATCATGTAAAACCAAAAATGAAAATAATCAAAATTCACGCTTTGCTGAAAATCTCCTATCACTTGCTGCGTGACTCAAATTTGTTTAAAAAAAGATAGAAAAAAACCCTGTTTTTAAAGGCCGACCCACACCTTTCCGTTTTAGCCTGCGTCGGCCAAGTATTTAAAGAAAAAAAACGCTCCCTCGACGCACACTGCACAGGTCATATGGTGGACTGACGTTCAGCGGTCGCTCCTCGAGCGCAAGTCGAACGTCCGTCCACTGTCTGATTAGCGTATACTGTGCGTCAGGGGAACGTTTTTTTTTATTTTATTCAAAGACGCTCGACCGACGCAGGCTAAAAACGCAAAGGTGTGAGTCGCCCTTTCGACCGGAAAGAAAGATGATCTGAAGCGTGAGAAATTAAAAAAAAAATGGAATTTGATTGACGCACTTAGCTAACAAAACAAATATTTTGGCTAACGTATTCAAGGCAATTATTATCTTGGCCTTGATTAGCCTACATTTTTGTTTTCTTCTGTTCTTCGCAACAATACTAAGGTTGGATTCATTGTTTGGTTTAGATATGCCAGCAGACCAAGATGGGCGATGACCAAATTATTGATAACTATAGAGGTAATTTTTATGATGCTCAAATGCAGTAAACATGTAAATGATATCATCTCAACACCATTGTACCGACAGCCATTTAAGGACCGTTTCACTCGTACTTCAATGGTTTTCCATTTTATTTGTAATTTGCATTATTTTAGCAAATGTGACTTTAAAAATCACATTTTTTCTCACAATGGATTAATTCTTTTTCCAGATTTGAAAAGAAGCTTATTTCAAGTTTAAGTTTGAATTTTGATTTTTTTAGGACACTTGAAATCAGAATTAATGAGGGAATATGACCCGAAAAAAAATAGAAGCTTATAATAATAAAAAAGAAGGCTTCGCGGTTTAACGAGTTATCTTTCTTGGATATGTGAGTGGTTCTGAAAAGGACCTACCCACTTTTAACGTTTCGATGAGCATTTTCTTATCATCTTCAGGCAAATTTACATGTGAACAAAAAAACATAACTTGCAAATAATAAGATTGGCTGGATTGCCCTTTCAGAAGAATTAAAATAAATACTTTTGTTCTTCCAAGAGGTCCAGATATACAATATTAATAATTATGGTGAGAATATAAAAAAAGAAAAGAAAAAAAAAACGTAACTCGTTGTACCATGAAGCCTTCTTCCCATTATTCATATTCAATCAATGTTATTTAGCAACGTGCATAATGAACTCCCGGACCCAATTTGTATTGATACTATTCAAATTAATAAGGTTTCTTCTACAAAATTTTAGGCTCTATTATTGATGATAAACTTTCATGGAAACAGCACATTGGCAGAACCTCTTTTTTAATTTTTTTTTTGTATATTATTACTATTATTTATTTATATGTTTTTGTTTTAATCTCCAAAGAAATGAAAAAAAAATTAGAATGATCGATTTGATTTGATTTGAATAATTTTACAAAATCAGCGGGTAAAATATACGAGTCATTGTGATATGGCTCGATTATGCATCATACTGAAGTGTTAAATCAACATGATTTAGAACTTTAGAGTATTGTGCATGACAGCCCTTCAAAAATGTAAGATCTAACACTCGAAAATGTTGGATGAAGCAGTACTATGTAAAGTGTACATATATATGTTATTTTGACACGGTTAGCATGAACTCCTCTGACGAAAGGTGTACACATGAACGGATAAAAATATTTCCAAAGGCAAGATATGAAATTGTGTATACACTTTTACGCGGGGACTAAAAAACAAGAGAAAAGAGTGAGAAGTAGGGGTTGTTCAATGGATGCAATTTTACAACAGCATATTTTGGTTACTCAAATATTTAACACATTTCATGAGGAAAGTAATAAACTACCCCCGAAAAATCCTTCGAACATTTGAAAGTGACTTTTCAGGTTACCCCATTTATTAAACAAGCTGACCTGTAACTTTACTGGAATTTCATTTATTTGAAGAAAAAGTAAGAAAGAAATACCACAAAATAATTAAACACAAAATTTATAATTAAACACAAGAAGTTCAGGCCTGACCATTATTTTACGGGGGTCGGTTCGATTAGGAACAACATACCATTTTCT